>SJYT01082630.1:0-11705 GCA_006410635.1 Cephalophus harveyi
CTATACATTAAGCTGAAATAAAACAATCTTATTGAAAATAATTGAAAACATACTGAATTATATGCTGCTTGAGATATGTTTACAGTGATGATTTGTCAACAATATAAAAAATGCATTTTGTACAAACTTGGATTAGAATTATTTCAAGAGATCTTCCAAAATTTGTGTTGACTCTAATATATATATTAAAAATCAGTCTAACTATTTTATTAATTTAGGCCAGTTTTTAAAAAACAATATGAACATATAGCATTTATCTTTATTGTCCATTGACTGGAGAAGGAAATGGAAACCCACTCCAGTCCGCTTGCCTGGAAAATCCTATGGGCAAAGAAGCCTGATAGGCTACAGTCCATGGGGTCGCAAAGAGTCGGACACGGATGTGCGGCTTTGCTTTCAACTTTCACTTTCACTTTACTGTTCATAGACTAGAAACAAGTTGTGATTTTATTGGAACTAATAATAAAGAGATTTTTATCACTTGGTACTCTTAAAATTTCCAGTAGATTTGTCCTGTATTTTACATACATATCAAAGCATAGTGTAAGTTTCATGTCTTTTACATAACATTTTCCCTACTACTCTAAAAACATAACTATAGGCAGTACCCTCACAGATATTCAACCTCTAATTTCCAGAAACTGTGACTATTTTATCTTATATTCCAGTAGATTTGTCCTGTATTTTACATACATATCAAAGCATAGTGTAAGTTTCATGTCTTTTACATAACATTTTCCCTACTACTCTAAAAACATAACTATAGGCAGTACCCTCACAGATATTCAACCTCTAATTTCCAGAAACTGTGACTATTTTATCTTATGTAGCTAAGGAAAATTAAGATTGCAGGGATAATTACAATTGCTAATCAGCTGTCCTTTTTTGTTTTTAAGTGTAGTATAGTAGATTTACAATGTTATGTTAGTTTCAGGTATACAGAAAAGTGTTCACTTATACATATGCATATATTATATATTTTTCATATTATTTTCCCTTACAGCTTATTACAAAATACTGATACAGTTCTCTGTGTTCTGCAGTAGGTTCTTCTTGGTTATCTACTTTATATATAGTAATCTGTTCCCAAGTGATACAGTGGCAAATAATCTGCCCAACAATTCAGGAGACACAGGAGGATGTGGGTTCAGTTCCTGGGTTGGGAAGATCCCCTGGAGTAGGAAATGGCAATCCACTCCAATATTCTTGTCTGGAGTATCCCATGGACAGAGGAGCTTTGAGGGCTACAGTCCATAGGGTTGCAAAAAGTTGGACATGACTGAAATGCCAAAGCCTTTGACTGTGTGGATCACAATAAACTGTGGAAAATTCTTCAAGAGATGGGAATACCAGACCACTTGACATACCTCCTGAGAAATCTGTATGCAAGTCAGGAAACAACAGTTAGAACTGGACATGGAACAACAGACTGGTTTCAAATACGAAAAGGAGTACCTCAAGGCTATATACTGTCACCTGGCTTACTTAACTTATATGTAGAGTACATTATGAGAAACGCTGGACTGGAAAAAACACAAGCTGGAAACAAGATTGCTGGGAGAAATATCAATAACCTCAGATATGCAGATGACACCACCCTTATGGCAGAAAGTGAAGAGAAACTGAAAAGCTTCTTGATGAAAGTGAAAGTGGAGAGTGAAAAAGTTGGCTTAACGCTCAACATTCAGAAAACGAAGATCATGACATCACTTCATGGGAAATAGATGGGGAAACAGTGGAAACAGTGTCAGATTTCATTTTTTGGGCTCCAAAATCATTTCAGATGGTGACTGCAGCCATGAAATTAGAAGATGCTTACTCCTTGGAAGAAAAGTTATGACCAACCTAGATAGCATATTCAAAAGCAGAGACATTACTTTGCCAAATAAAGGTCCATCTAGAGAAGGAAATGGCAACCCACTCCAGTGTTCTTGCCTGGAGAATCCCAGGGATGGGGGAGCCTGGTGGGCTGCCGTCGATGGGGTCGCACAGAGTCGGACACGACTGAGGCGACTTAGCAGCAGCAGCAGCAGTCAAGGCTATGGTTTTTCCAGTAGTCATGTATGGATGTGAGAGTTGGACTGTGAAGAAGGCTGAGCGCTGAAGAATTGATGCTTTTGAACTGTGGTGTTGGAGAAGACTCTTGAGAGTCCCTTGGACTGCAAGGAGATCCAAGCAGTCCATTCTGAAGGAGATCAGCCCTGGAATTTCTTTTTAAGGAATGATGCTAAAGCTGAAACTCCAGTACTTTGGCCACTTCATGCGAAGAGTTGACTCATTGGAAAAGACTCTGATGCTGAGAGAAATTGCGGGCAGGAGGAGAAGGGGACGACCGAGGATGAGATGGCTGGATGGCATCACTGACTCAATGGCCTTGAGTCTGAATGAACTCCGGGAGTTGGTGATGGATAGGGAGGCCTGGTGTGCTGTGATTCCTATGGTCATAAAGAGTCAGTCACATGACTGAGTGACTGAACTGAACTGAGCATGCACACATGGTTACTTAGTATGTATTTATTAATCCCCAAACTCCTAATTCAGTTGTGATTTATCTTGGGTTATCTAGGCATGTTTACTGTAATCAAACGGTCTTGAAAAATGGAAGAAATTAGCAAAGAGGAGGTAAAAGTGATGTGATGTGATGTGAGAACCAGGATTCACTGTTGCTGGCACTAAATATGAATGAAACATGTTAATAAATGTGTGTGTGACCTCTAGTAACTAGGAAGAGCAAGGATATGGGTGCTGTCCTAAAGCCTCCAGATGAAATAAATGTAGTCTTGCTGAAAACTTGATTTTAACCCTGTAAGACCCATTTTAAACTTTTGACCTATTGAATTGTAAGACAATATAAATTTGTGCTGTTTTAACCCACTAATTTTTTTTGTAGTGTGTTAGAGCAGCAACAGAAGGGAAAGAGTGTTTTAACATGTATTTAGTAAACTCCACCCCCCCCGCCGTGTTTTTTTTTTTTTTGGTCTTATTGCTTTAGTCAGGGAAATGTCTTTTCTGTATGAATTGTTGGTAATTTTATGATAAGGAGATTTTATTTCTATCTTCATCCTCTTATGTGGCTTGTGCATAGCAGGCCCTTAGAAGATATTTTGATTTTGCATACAACCTGAACAAGAAATTAGATACAGAAAAGGGTTATGATTAGTTTAGAAAATGAATTTATTGATATATTTGCTTGAAAACTGCCTGAATTGAAACAAATAAAGTGAAAGTTGTAAGTTATAATGCTAAGGTAGTGATTTCTGTTTTCCTGAGGCTATATTCTTAAATACATATAATATTATCTTGTGCAAATAGATGTTTACATTATATTATATAAAATGATTGTTTTATTACGAATCTGTTGATTTTTACTCCACCTCTCTACATATCCTTAATAAAATAAGAATACAATTATTCTTGATGACTTTTGCTTCTTACCTACACTCACTGGTACTGGAAAAATGTATGCCGCATTATGAAAAGCATAAGTTAATATTGATCAGCATCTTGGGTTTCTTGTTGTTAATTCAGACTCTTGACTGGATGGCTTAATTTTGTCTCTGGCCCCAAAGACAGACTATTGTGGGTCACACGCACCAAGCTATTAATGCTCATGGATATCACTTACCCAAAAGCTTTATAAATTTTTCTTACTTACAAAACCAGAAAAATAAATTTACATCCCTCAAAAATCTTCTGGGATAATTCCTCCCCATTTTCCCACTACTTCTCCTTTAATACTTACCTCAAAATCTGTCTTTTATAGTTCCTTTATTCTTCTTAAAATATAAACCTGGATTTTTTTACAGGTTTATGAGACAAGTTGTTTCTTTTTTCCCCCCAGTTTTATTTAGAAATAATTAGCATGACATACATAGGCTGGTATTTTCTTCTGTGAAATTTCAAGTACATTTAGTTACTGGCAGAATGGAAGCTTATTTATTTATTTATCCCTTGCTTATGGAACTATGTCAGAATTATATTTACTTTATTTTAGTAGAGAATGATTTTATATATTTTTTTAGAAGAAAAACTTAGTGGGCTTAATCTGTTTAAATGCAACAATGTGCACTGCCTTCTGAAAGTACTGAAAGTGAAAGTAGCTCAGTTGTATCTGACTCTTTCTGACCCCATGTACTATATAGCCCATGGAATTCTTCAGGACAGAATACTGGCATGGGTAGCCCTTCCCTTCTCCAGGGGATCTTCCCAAGCAAGGGATTGAACCCAGGTCTGTTGCACTGCAGACAGATTTTTACTGGCTGAACCCCTAGGGAAGTCACTAGGGAACCACTAGGGAAGCACTGCCTTCTACAGTAAGCCAATTTCCTAAAATTGTGTATATTTATATATGTACAAAATCTACTAAACTTTCTGAAACTGCTAAGAACATGGAATAAATCATAAACTCATCAGACTTAGAGAATATAAATTGTTTTGCAACATTATTGTCTTTCTTTTTTATATAAATGTTAAAGGAGCTAGTTCTATTAACTCTTTCAAGTCAACTTTAATAGACACAGTTTAGAATAAATGTGGAGCAAAATTTAGGATTTTTAATCAAATATAGTTTGCTCATATATTTGGTTATTTTATTAACAATTCTTCTCTTAGAGAAACCTTCAAAGCTTCACTGTGAAGACCAAAATCTGCTTTCAAATGTTTTGATAATAATGACTATCACCATAATAATAGCAACTTCTTTTTTGAGTGTTTACTATGTTCAAGTCAACTTTACCTGCCTTAAGCAGGTACATTTGTCTTGTAAGCACAGGCACTCTTGTGACCCTGTGGGCCCTCATGTTCTAGTTCTAGGACTTAACTTTTTGTATTTAGTGGGTTTAAATAAGTGCCTTTGTGTATTTATTCTCTGTCCCATATCTGTCATTTATAACTCAGAATTAGTAATGGTTGAACAAAAATTACATTTCTTTAATTATCTGGTCATTTGACCACCCAAATAAAATTCCTTCACTACCATTCACAGTCTTTAAAACCAATGGTTAATTTTACAGCATAAGTGAAGTCACTCAGTTGTGTCCGACCCTTTGTGACCCTGTGGACTGTAGCCTGCCAGGCTCCTCTGTCCATGGGATTCTCCAGGCAAGAATATTGGGGTGGGTTGCCATTTCCTTCTCCAGGGGATCTTCCTGACCCAGGGATAGAACTCAGATCTCCTGCATTACAGGCAGATGCTTTAACCTCTGAGCCACCTATTATTTCATCACTGTAAACCTCCTGAAATATCTAGTCAACCTCAGTTGATTTAAACACTGAACCTTCTGGACATGAATTGCTTCCATAAAATTGGCAAACATACCTTCTGCAAGAAGTTACACTGACAGGTAATTTGTTCACAACCCTGTCGTGTCATGTGTTAATTTCAGGAAGAGTGTTGCTCTATTTGTCCTGATATGGCCCTGCAGCTCAGAATTTAAAATCGGAGGTCTTATAAGATAAGTATCCCCCTAAAATAGAGTAGAGCAGGGATGTGTTCTATTCCCCCTACTTCATCTTCTCTGGGTAGTCTCAGTGTCACTCACTTAAACTATCCAATATAATCATGCAAAGATGGGAACAATAAAGGAAAGAAATGGTACAGACCTAACAGAAGCAGAAGATATTAAGAAGATGTGGCAGGAATACACAGAACTATACAAAGAAAATTTTCAAGCTGCATATAATCACCATAATGTGATCACTCACCTACAGCCAAACATCCTGGAATATGAAGTCAAGTGTGCCTTAGGAGGCAGTACTATGAACAAAGCTAGTGGAGGTGATAGAACTCCAGTTGAGCTGTTTCAAATCCTAAAAGACGATGCTGTAAAAGTGCTGACTCAATATGCCAGCAAATTTGGAAAACTCAGCAGTGGCCACAGGACTGGAAAAGGTCAGTTTTCATTCCAATCCCAAAGAAAGGCAGTGCCAAAGAATGCTCAAACTACTGCACAATTGCACTCATCTCACATGCTAGCAAAGTAATGCTCAAAATTCTATAAGCCAGGTTTCAACGGTACTTGAAACGTAAACTTCTAGATGTTCAAGTCAGGTTAGAAAAGACAGATGAATCACAGATCAAATTGCCAACATCTGCTGGATCATTGAAAAAGCAAGAGAATTCCAGAACAATGGTTACTTCTGCTTTATTGACTATGCCAAAGCCTTTGACTGTGTGGATCACAACAAACTGGAAAATTCTGAAAGAGATGGGAATACCAGACCACCAGACTTGCCCCCTGAAAAATCTGTATGCAGATCAAGAAGCAACAGTTAGAACTGGACATGGAATGATCGACTGTTTCCAAATTGGGAAAGGAGTACATCAAGGCTGTATATTGTCACGTGCTTATTTAACTTACATGCAGAGTACATTATTCAAAATGCCGGACTGGAAGAAGCACACACTGGAATCAAGATTGCTGGGAGAAATATCAATAACTTCAGATAGGCAGATGACACCAGCCTTATGGCAGGAAGTGAAGAACTAAAGGGCTTTTTGATGAAAGTGAAAAAGAGTGAAAAAGTTGGCTTAAAACTCAACATTCAGAAAACAAAGATCATGGCATCTGGTCCCATCACTTCATGGCAAATAGATGGGGGAACAGTGGAAACAGTGACAGACTTTATTTTTTGGGGCTCCAAAATCACTGCAGATGGTGACTGCAGCCATGAAATTAAGATGCTTGCTCCTTGGAAGAAAAGTTATGACCAATTTAGACAGCATATTAAAAAGCAGAGGCATTACTTTGTCAACAAAGGTCCATCTAATGAAAGCTATGGTTTTCCCAGTAGTCATGTACGGATGTGAGAGGCAGATGATAAAGACAGCTGAGTGCTGAAGAATTGATACGTTTGAACTGCGGTGTTGAAGAAGACTCCTGAGAGTCCCTTAGTCAGCAAGGAGATACAACCAGTACATCCTAAAGGAAATCAGTCCCAAATATTCATTGAAAGGACTGATCCTGAAGCTCAAAATCCAATGCTTTGGACACCTGATGAGAACTGACTCATTTGAAAAGGCCCTGTTGCTGTGAAAGATTGAAGGCGAGAGAAGGGGACAACAGAGGATGAGATGATTGGATGTTATCCCCTACTCACTGGACATGAGTTTGAATAATCTCCAGGAGTTTGTGATGGACAATGAGGCCTGGTGTACTGCAATTCATGGTGTTGCAAAGATTCGGACATGACTGAGAGACTGAACTGAACTGAACTGAACATAATCAAATTTGGGCCTTCTGTGGTAGCTCAGCTGGTAAAGAATCTGCCTGCAATGCAGGGGGTCCTGGTTTGATTCCTTGGTTAGTAAGACCTCCTGGAGAAGGGATAGGCTACCTACTCCAGAATTCTTGGGTGGTTCAGATGGTAAAGAATCCAACTGCAGTGTGGGAGATCTGGGTTTGATCCCTGGGTTAGGAAGTTCCCCTGGAAGAAGGCATGGAAACCCACTTCAGTATTCTTTCCTGGAGAATCCCCATGGATAGAGGAGCCTGGTGGACTACAGTCCATGTATCACAGAGAGTCAGGCACAACTGAGTGACTAAGCATACACAGTAATCATGTTTCATTCTCATTATAAGTAGATACTCTACAATAAGCAGTGATGTAAGGATAATACTTAGGAATAGTCCCATATGTCTAACTTGCCATCTACTCTCAAAAGCAAGAGATCTCTACCCCTTCTATCATAATGCAGTAAAAAGAATAATAGAGTCAATTTTCTATTTGGTCTCAAATTTTTCTCTCTCTTTATTTATTTTTCATATTTGTACATTTTAATTATTGCTGTCAGTTACTAAGTGATGTCCAACTCTTTGTGTCCCATGGATGGCAGCATGTCAGGCTCCTCCATCTTCCATTATATCTCTTTCTTTGAGTTTGCTCAAATTTATGTCCACTGAGTCAGTGATGTTATAAAATCATCTCATCCTCTGCCACCTTCATCTCCATTTACCTTCAATCTTTCCCAGTATTAGGATTTTTCCAGTGTGTCAGCTCTTCCCATCAGGTGGCCAAAGTATTGGAGTTTCAGCTTCAGCATCAGTCCTTCCAATGAATATTCAGGTTTGATTTCTGATGGGTTTGGTTGATTTGATTACCTTGTAGTCCAAGAGACTTTGAAGAATCTTCTCTGGCACTGTGATTCAACAGCATCAGTCCTTCAGTGTTCAGCCTTCTTTATGACAAAACTCTCATATCCACACATGACTACTGGAAAAAACAGATAAAGTATAGCTTTGATTAAATGGACGTTTGTCTTCAATGTCATGTCTATGCTTCTTAATATACTGTCTAGTTTTCCAATAGTTTTCCTTTAAAGAAGCAAACATTTTAATTTTGTGGTTTCAGTTACTGTCTGCAGTGATTTTGGAGCCCAAGAAAATAAAAATTTTCACTGCTTTCATGCTTTCTCCTTCTTTTCTTCATTAATACTTGTAATAGAATAGCAACAACAACAATAACAACAAAGAAGGTAGCTTCTCTCTATCTTATGCTCCTGACAAATGTTAGCATCAAACTGTTAATAGAAATGTTTCACTTTGAAACCTTAGCAACAACTGCTTTCTTCCTCAATATCTTTCCTTCCTTAAACACTGTCTTCTTGTTCTAGGGCTTCATTGCTGTCGCCATTCTGTTGCTAAGTCATATCCAACTCTTTGTTACTCCAGAACTGCAGCATGCCAGGGTTCCTTGTCCTTCACTATCTTACAGAATTTTCTCACACTCATCTCCACTTAGTTAATGTGTCCACATGTCCCCTTCTCCTCCTGCCCTCAATCTTTCTCAGAATCAGAGTCTTTTCTAATAAGTCAGCTCTTTGAATCAGGTGGCCAAATTATTGGAACTTCAGCTTTAGCATCAGTCCTTAGAATGAATATTCAGATTTGAGTTCCTTTGGGATTAACTGGTTTGATCTCCTTGCTTTCCTAGGGACTTTCATGAGTCTTCTCCAGCACAATTTGAAAGCATCAGTTCTTCAGTGCTCACCTTTCTTTATGGTCAAATTCTCACATTCATACATGACTACTGGAAAAACCATAACTTTGACTAGATGGACTTTTGTTGGCAAAGTGATGTCTCTGTTTTTCAATACACTGTCTAGTTTTGTCATAGCTTTTGTTCCAAGGAACAAAGGTATTTTCATTTCAGAGCAGTAGTCACCATCTGTAGTGATTTGAAGCCTAAGAAAATAAAATCTGTCACTATTTTAATTGGGACCAGATGCCGTGATCTTAGCTGTTTATTATTTTTTTAATATTTATTGGATTTATTACAATATTAATTCTGTTTCATGTTTTGGTTTTTTGGTGAGATGCATGTGGGATCTTAGCTCCCCAACCAGGAATCAAGCACTCAGCAATTGGACGGCAAAGTCTTAAACACTGGACCATCACAATAGTCCTCAATCTTAGTTTGAATGTTGAGTTTTAAAAAAGCTTTTTCACTCTTCTCTTTCACCAAGAAGCTCTTTAATTCCTCTTCATTTTTTCTACTATAAGGGTGTTTTTCATCTGCATATCTGAGGTTATTAATATTTCTCCCCACAATCTTGATTCCAGCTAGAGCTTCATCCAGCCCAGCATTTCACATGATGTACTCTGCACAGAAGTTAAATAAGCAGGGTGCCAATACACAACCTTGATGTACTCTTTTCACAATTTGGAACCAGTCTATTGTTCCATGTCTGATCCTACCTGTTGCTTCTTGACCTGCATACAGGTTTCTCAGGAGGCAGGTAAGATGGTCTGGTATATGTTTTTAAGAATTTTTTAGCTTGTAGTGAACCACACAGTTAAAGGGTTTAGTGTAGTCAGTGAAACAGAAGATGTTTTTCTGAAATTCCCTTGCTTTTTCTATGATTCAATGGATGTTGGCAATTTGATCTCTGGCTACTCTACCTTTTCTAAGTCCAGCTTGTACATCTGAAAGATTTAAGGCTTACCTAACATGAGAAGTGTCTGCTTCTCTCAGACACATAATGCTTAAATTAATTTGAAAGTGAAAGTGAAAGTCACTCAGTTGTATCTGACTCTTTGCAACCCCATGGACTATACAATCCATGCAATTCTCCAGGCCTGAATACTAGATTGGGTAGCCTATCTCATCTCCAGGGGGTATTTCTGATTCAGAAATTGAACCAGGGTCTCCTACACTGCAGGCAGATTCTTTATAAACTGAACTAACAGGGAAACCCAATATTAATTTAGATAAGCTTATATTGCAATGAGATAAAACATCATAACTCTAAGAAACATATTAAGCTAAAGAGTTTCCTTTCAAATATGGATTGCATTAATATTTAGATATTGATCAATCTGCTGTTGATTTCTGCTTATATGCTGTATTTTTTCAAATGCTTTTTATTTATTTTTTTATTAAAGAATAATTGCTTTACAGAATTTTGTTGTTTTCTGTCAAACCTCAATATGAATGAGCCATAGGTATACATATTTCCCCTCCCTTTTGAACCCTGATCCCATCTCCCTCCCCATTCCACCCCTCTAGGTTGATACAGAGACCCTTTTTGAGTTTCCTGAGCCATACAGCAAATTCCCACTGGCTATCTATTTCACACATAGTTATGTAAGTTTCCATGTTACTTTTTCCATACATCTAGCCCTCTCTTCCCCTCTCCCCATGTTTGTAAGTCTATCATTTATGTCTGTTTCTCCATTGTTGCCTTGTAAATAAATTCTTCAGTAACATTTTTCTAGATTCCATGTATATGTGTTAGAATACAATATTTATCTTTTTCTCTCTGCCTTACTTCATTCTGTAAAATAAGTTCTAGGATCATCTACCTCATTAAAACTGACTCAAATGTGTTCCTTTTATGGTTGAGTAATATTCCATTGTGTATATGTACCACTACTTCTTTATCCATACATCTGTCAATGGGCATTAGGTTGCTTCTATGTTCTAGCTTTTGTACATAGTGCTGCAAAGAACAATGGGATACATATTTTTTTTCAATTTTGGTTTCCTCAGGGTATATGCCTAGGAGTGGGATGGCTGAGTCATATTGTCATTTTATTCCTAGCTTTGTTTTGTTTTTTTAAAGGATCTCCATACTATCTTCCATTATGGCTGTATCAATTTACATTCCTACCAACAGTGCAAGAGCGTTCCCTTTTCTCCATACCCTCTCCAGGATGTAATGTTTGTAGACTTTTTGATGATGGTTCTGATCAATGTGTGGTGATATCTCATTGTAGTTTTGATTTGCATTTCTCTAATAATTATGAATGTTGAGCATCTTTTCACGCTTTTGCTAGTCATCTATATGTCTTCCTTGGAGAAATGTCTGTTTAGGTTTTTTTCCCACTTTTTGATTGGGTTGCTTGTTTTTATTTTTATTTTTTTTCTATTTTTATTTTTACTTTATTTTACTTTACTATACTGTATTGGTTTTGTCATACATTGACATGAATCCGCCACGGGTGTCCATGAGATCCCAATCTTGAATCCCCCTCCCACCTCCTACCCCATATCATCTCTCTTGATCATCCTTGTGCACCAAGCATCCTGTACCCCATATCAAACATAGACTGGTGATTTGTTTCTTGGCATTGAAACATGATAGTATACATGTTTAAGTGCCATTCTCCCACATCATCCCACCCTCTCCCTCTCCCTCAGAGTCCAAAAGTCCGTTCTATACATCTGTGTCTCTTTGCTGTCTCACATACAGGATTATCATTACC
>SJYT01082633.1:0-48744 GCA_006410635.1 Cephalophus harveyi
TGACTAGTTTTCTGTGAGTATGGTTTCAGTGTGTCTGCCCTCTGATGCCCTCTTGCAAGACCTACCATCTTACTTGGGTGTCTCTTACCTTGGATGTGGGGTATTTCTTCACGGCTGCTCCAGCAAAGTGAAGCCTCTGCTCCTTACCTTGGGTGAGGGGTATCTCCTCACCACCACCATTCCTGACCTTCAACATGGGATGGCTCCTCTAGACCCTCCTGCGCCCACGCAGGCCCCACTCCTTGGACGTGGGGTTGCTCCTCCCGGCCGCTGCCCCTGACCTCGGGCGCAGGGTAGTTCCTCTCAGCCGTTACTGCGCTGTCGCAGCCTGGCACTCTCGGCCGCTGCCGCTGACCTCGGACGTGAGGTAGCTCCTCTCGGCCGCGCTTAGTGGCTTAGGGTGCCGGTCGCAGCCGCCTGCACTTAAGCTACATGTAAAAGAACGAAATTAGAATACTTTCTAACACCATACACAAAGATAAACTCAAAATGGATTAAAGACCTAAATGTAAGACCTGAGGTAGCTCCTCTCGGCCGCGCTTAGTGGCTTAGGGTGCCGGTCGCAGCCGCCTGCACTTAAGCTACATGTAAAAGAACGAAATTAGAATACTTTCTAACACCATACACAAAGATAAACTCAAAATGGATTAAAGACCTAAATGTAAGACCAGCAACTATAAAACTCTTAGAGGAAAACATAGGCAGAACACTCGATGACATAAATCAAAGCAAGATCCTCTATGACCCAACTCCTAGAGTAATGGAAATAAAAATAAAAGTAAACAAGTGAGACCTGATTAAACTTAAAAGCTTTTGCACAACACAGGAAACTATAAGCAAGGTGAAAAGACAACCCTCAGGATGGGAGAAAATAATAGCAAAAGAAACAACTGTCAAAGGATTAATTTCCAAAATATACAAGCAGCTCATACAACTCAATACCAGAAAAATAAACAACCCAATCAAAAAGTGGGGGAAAGACCTAAACAGACATTCCTCCAAAGAAGACATACAGATGGCTAACAAACACATGAAAAGATGCAGCATCACTCATTATTACAGAAATGCAAATTAAAACTACAATGAGATATCACCTCACACCAGTCAGAATGGCCTTCATCAAAAAGTCTACAAACAATAAATGCTGGAGAGGGTATGGAGAAAAGGGAATGCTTTTGCGCTGTTGGTGGGAATGTAAATTGATACAGCCACTATGGAAGACAGTATGGAGATTTCTTAATAAACTGGAAATAAAACCACCATATGACCCAGCAATCCCACTCCTAGGTATATACCCTAAGGAAACCAAAAGTGACAAGAGAAACATGTATCCATTGTTCATTGCAGCACTATTAACAATAGCTAGAACATGGAAGCAACCTAGACATCCATCAACAGATGAATGGATAAAGAATCTGATACATATACACAATGGAATATTATTCAGCCATTAAAAGGAACGCATTTGAGTCAGTTCTAATGAGGTGGATGAACCTAGAACCTATTATACAGAGTGAAGTGAGTCAGAAAGAGAAATACCATATTCTAACACATATATACGGAATCTAGAAAAATGGTACTGAAGAATTTATTTACAGGGCAACAGAGGAGAAACAGACATAGAGAACAGAGTTATGGACATGGGGAGAGGGGAGGAGAGAGTGAGATGTATGGAAAGAGTAACATGGAAACTTACATTACCATCTGTAAAATAGATAATCAACAGGAATTTGCTGTATGGCTCATGAAACTTAAACAGGGGCTCTGTATCAACCTAGAGGGGTGCGATGGGGAGGGAGAGGAGAAGGAGTTTCAGAAGGGAGAGGATATATGTATACCTATGGCTGATTCATGTTGAGGTTTGGCAAAAAACAGCAAAATTCTGTAAAGCAAATTATCCTTCAATAAAAAATAAATTTTAAAAGCTTCAGCTCAGGTGTCACCTCTTTCCAAACCCCTTTGGGACTAAGTACTTCGTCTCTTGCTCCCAAAGCACCAGGTCCAACCTCTCACCATATTGATTCAGTCTGTTCATGGGTCTGAGGTTTCCCCACCAGACCCGGAGCATCTTATGTCTGACGCAGAGCAGGCCCAGGAAATCTTTCTAAATCCAAACAGAGGCCAAGACAAGAGCCCCCTGCTGACCTCCCAGGCATATTTGAGGTTCACATGAACCTCCTGATAGGAGATATTGGGAAATCCCCAAAGCAGTGCCCATGGGCACCCACTGGGTCTTTCACAACCAACCAGGAGATGTTTTGGCAGAGGGCCTGCAACATGCTCAGCAGTGAGCTGGGCCCTAAGAGGACACCAATGGGGCCAACATTAGCCTCCAAGCCCCCCTGACCTGGGGTGGCCCATCCCAGCAAGAAGACTATTGAGGTTGCTTGGAACCAGCACAGCTTAATGATTAAGATCACAGGTCTGGTTCTGTCAGGTCTGGGAGTCACCTCTGCTGACCTCTGGGCCCTTTCCACTGGCACCTGCCTCCCAACTCCATGTTCCACCCCCTCAGCCTTCATGACAGTGCCTGTCCACTGCTGCAGGTCCCCTTCACCCTCCTGAGACAGCCATGTGCAGGCTCACAGGATCTCTCCTGGGATCCTGTTAATGGGCTGATTGTCTCCTACAAATGTATAGGTTGAGGTCCTAACCCCCAGACCCTCAGAACTGGGGACCTTTAAAGAGGAAATTAAGGCTTAACCGGCTCATATGTGTGAGTACTAACTCGATATGACTGGTGTCTTTACAAAATGAGAAAAGGACAGATGAGCACAAAGGGGAGACGATGTGAAGGCACAGCGAGAAGACTGAAGGAACCAGCCCTGCTGACCCCTTAATCTCGCACTTCCAGCCTCCAGAATTATGACAGGATTCATTTCAGTGGTTTAAGCTACCCAGTCTGCCGTGAATCACTGTGGCAGCCCTGGGGAGCTAACACAGTCCCTTCTTCCCTCATGGGAGGATTTCTGGGCCCCTGTCACCCACTTGGAGCAAAAGGTTCCTGGTGGCAAGCAGGGGAGGGAGTCCCCTGGGCTTTCTGCAGACTAGGCTCTGTGTGCAGGGTCACACTCCAGACATCTGGATGCAGCTGGGGCTCACCCTGCACAGCAGCCTTCTCCCCCACCGAGATGTCCCGCCTTCCCTGTAGGACCCTCCATCCAGTATGGAAGGCACAGGGCAGAGCTTGAGTAAACTCACCCCTGACCACAGAGGCCTGCGAGGCCCACTTCCTTATTCTCATTAATCCCAACCACTCCCTATACACCAGATATCATCTTGGAGGATCCCGGAAAGGGTGACAAAATCACCAAGACCGAACTTAAAGAGCTTGAGACACCTGACCAAGACTGAAAGCCACTGACTAAGCACTTCAAGGCATGAGACAGCCTATTCAGTTCCCATCGCTGGCCTCTAGTTCAGCTTTTCTGGGCTTTTACCTCTCAAAATGGAGCCGCAAAGAGTTCAGACCTGAGTCCCTGAACATACAGCAAGTATGTGTGGCACAGGCCAGGAGGAAAGCCACTGTGTGAAGACAGGCTGCTTAGGCCAGGACCTGAGGTTTCTCTCTCACTCATCTCCACTCCAGTCCATCCTCAAGGCCTGTCCAGTCCTCCCACAAAATGTATTTGTGCTGTGTCTGCTCTGAACCACATCCACTTTCTGAATCTTTCACCTGAATACCTGGGCAGCTCCCAGCCTGCCCCCCATTCCACTCTGCCCACTCCCTGCATATTCCAAAGAAAGGTCTGATCTTGTCCAGTTCCAGCGGGATAACTTGGTTAGATATGAAAATAAGATTTAGACCAGTAAGAATCTAGGGGTGTGCCCAAGGTCACGCACTGATGTGGAGGAAGAACTGAACCCAGGTCTGTCGGGTCTTTAGGTCTGTTGACCCTGATGCAGGGGTGTTCCCCTGAAGCAGCAGAAATGGTAGAAATGAGACAGGCTTTGGAGTCACATAGACATAGTTTCAAACCCTGGTTCTACCCTTATTAGCTATGTAGCCCTGGAGAATCTGTAACTTCTCTGAAGTTACAGATTCTTATTGGTCTAAATCTTATTTGCATATATAACCAGGTTATCTCCCTGGAACTGGACAGGATCAAACCTTTCTTTGGAATATGCAGGGAGTGGGCAGAGTGGAAAGGGGGGCTGGCTGGGAGCTGCTCAGTATCCTCATCTCTAAAAAGGATTTGATGCATATCCCACAGCTTGTGTGAAAAGTAAGACAGGTTTTAATAAAATGGATGTAAAAACCTCAGGGACATAATAAGGTTCTTAGTTTTAATCCCCCCCCCCTCAAACAGACCTGGGGTAAATATTTGGATATAAATAGTTAATTTAAAAGGTGATCCCAAGAAGCATTTTGAGGGGATAAAGGAATGACCCAAGACAAGTAGGAATGCAAGTATAAAATAGTCAAATTTTGGAGATATTACAGGTTTGGCGTCTGACCACTGCCATAAGTAGGTATTGCAATAAAGCAATGCACACAAATGGTTTGGCTTCCCAGGGCATATAAGTTATGCTTACACTCACTCTTCTGTAATCAGCTAAGTGTGTAATAGCATTATATCTTTAAAAAACAGTATGCATACCTTAATTTTTAAACATTTTATTACTAAAATTGCTAACCACCATCTGAGCTCTTGGCATGTTACAATCTTTTTGCTGTCAGAGGGTTTGAAATATTGAAAGAATTAACAAAATGTGACACACAGAGACACACAGTGAGCAAATGCTGTTGGAAAAATGGTGCTGATAGATTTGCTCCACACACAGAAGTCAGTCTGTTTTTATTTCTTCATCATCAAGTGCCATGCCTGACAAGAGACCTTAGGAAGACATGCTGATCCAACTGAACAATAATGAGGGCCTTCTAATACTCAGCCATTCCCTCCTACCCTCCAAAGACTGATGTTGGCCTCATCTCCTGCTTGAGCCTTCCACGAGCCCCTCTCAAGTGCCTGCAGCTTCCACCATGGAGTCCAGCACAGCCCTGGAAAACAAATTCTCTGCATGGAGACAAGACATGGGATTGCTGGGTTTGGACCGAGGACATGTCTAAGGGATTAAAAAAATGGAGCAGAAAAGAACTAGGCCAGCAGCTTGAGTGAGCACTGCAAGATCATCTGACCTTCTGGATCAGCTCTTTTCAAGCAAGGACCGCCTATAAAGATGGAAAACATGTCAGAGGATGATGATGCCAAGTGGACAAGACCCAGGCCTTCCATCAGCTTCACCAAGAACAACTTTGTAAACTGAGGCTAAGTATTCCTTCTAAGAATGTAGTCAAGGGCCCCAGAGGGTCTCTGAAGCATAGAGTGACCTATGGAAGGGAGCACTGGAGAAGGCAACAAGTGGAAAACAGGAATCAGCTGAATCTGACCAGACATGAGATTACAGAAGAAATGAAGGAATGATTAGAACGTGTTGCTGGGAGGAAGTCATCATGTGAGTCCAGACCCCAAGGTCCCACTCCAATCTGTAACCCACTTTCTGTCACATATGGAGGTGGTACTATACACTCTCAGTGTCCAGGTAATAGGGTTCCATGAGCTAAATTTCAAAACTTCCAAGGCTGCAGATGTAGAAGGCCAAGATAGAAGGCAGAGGTGGGGACTGAGATCAGCAGCCAGATGGAGTGTGTTGCAACACCAATTAAGTCACACCAATGACAACAGACAACTGTCATTTCCCTACAACACTACTTTGATGGCAGAATCTTTGTTGAATATTAAATAACAAACTCAGTGTGGCACATGAACCTTATAAAGTTCAGATTATAATCAGACCAGTTCAGAAAAATAGAGAATATGAACTCAGCTTACCCCAGGAACACTCCATTATGGGACAACTCTAGTGCCTGACACTAGAAGTCAAGACTTCTTTTACGATTTCAATTCTCTCAGAATATATACATTGAAGGTGATAGGTGATAGGTGAAGTCGCTCAGTCGTGTCCGACTCTTTGCGACCCCGTGGACTGTAGGCTTCTCTGTCCGTGGGATTCTCCAGGCAAGAATACTGGAGTGGATTGCCATTTCCTTCTCCAGGGGATCTTCCCGACCCAGGGATCGAACCCGGGTCTCCCGCATTGGAGGCAGACGCTTTAACCTCTGAGCCACCAGGGAAGCCCATATACATTGAAAGACAATCTAAAAGTCTGTTACCTGCCTGCCCAGAAAGTATATTCACCAAAAAAAAAAAAAATCTGTATATTGACTAAAATGTAATAGGCTCATACTCATTTATTTATTTGGGGGACTTTAATCAGCAATTTAGGGCTTATGAAGTTACTTTAGAAGTAACAGAAGCCAGAAATTTTCAAATACCTCTCAAAAAGGAGACCCTTAGTCTTTGATAGTGTTAGTTGCTCAGTCATGTCTGACTCTTTGCAACTCCATGGACTGTAGCCCTGCCAGGCTCCTCCGTCCATGGGACTCTCCAGGCAAGAATACTAGAGTGGATTGCCATTTCCTCTTCTAGGGGATCTTCCCGAACCAGGGATCAAACCCAGGTCTCCCACATTGCAGGCAGACACTTTACCTTCTGAGACACCAGGGAAGCCTGGTGGGTAGATCACAAGTCCCTCTAAAGTCTGTGATCCAACAGATTAGGTTAGTAATTCTAATTCCCCAAGCAGTTATGGAATGGTCAAAGAGACCAGGAAAAGCTGACCAAGGAAGGAAAGTTTGGTCCACACGCTTCGCCCATAGGCTTTCAATCACTCACACACACAGGCACACTGCAGTTAGTAAAATAAAGCAGAAAACATGTATACTGAGAAAGCAGAGAGGCTAGAACTCTGAGTCTCTGATAGGTTAGTAGAAATGGAAATTAGCTTTTTTTTTCCTATCAGTTCAGTTCAGTCGCTCAGTCGTGTCCAACTCTTTGCGACCCCATGAATCGCAGCACACTGGGCCTCCCTGTCCATCACCAACTCCCAGAGTTCACTCAGATTCACATCCACCGAGTCAGTGATGCCATCCAGCCATCTCATCCTCGGTCGTCCCCTTCTCCTCCTGCCCCCAATCCCTCCCAGCATCAGAGTCTTTTCCAATGAGTCAACTCTTCACATGAGGTGGCCAAAGTACTGGAGTTTCAGCTTTAGCATCATTCCTTCCAAAGAAATCCCAGGGCTGATCTCCTTCAGAATGGACTGGTTGGATCTCCTTGCAGTCCAAGGGACTCTCAAGAGTCTTCTCCAACACCAGAGCATCAATTCTTCAGCGCTCAGCCTTCTTCACAGTCCAACTCTCACATCCATACATGACCACTGGAAAAACCATAGCCTTGACTAGATGGACCTTAGTCAGCAAAGTAATGTCTCTGCTTTTGAATATGCTATCTAGGTTGGTCATAACTTTTCTTCCAAGAAGTAAGAATACAAAACCATACAAAAATAAATAGTTCTATAGTAAAAGTAAATATATAAATATAAAAATTTCTAACTTCACTTTTTATTCTACTATAGAATTTAAAAGACAAATGCATAAAAACAACTATACCTCTATATTAATGGGTACACAATACATAAAGATGTAATTTATGACCACAATAACACAAAGTGGGAGAATGTAGAGTTGTAAAGAACTAGCGTTTCTATGCAAGTAAAATTAAGTTTAAAATAGGTCATTATAACTTTATGTAATCCCCATGGCAACCACAAAGAAAATATCTACAGTATACACACAATAGGAAATGGGAAGGAAATCAAAACATGTCACTACAAAAAAAAAAAAATCAATGAAACACAAAGGCAGGCAGTAAGGGAGGAAATAAGGAGCAAAACAGATATAAGACATACAGAAGACAAATAGCAAAATGGTAATAACAAGTCCTTCCCTATTAGTAATTACTTTAAATATGAATATAAATGGATTAAACTACCCAATCAAAGAACAAATATTGTCAGAATGGGTAAAACAAATAGAATTCAATGATATTGTATCCATAAGAGATTTGTTTTAGATCTGATGACATGCATGGGCTGAAAGTGAAAGGCTAGAAAAAGATATTCAATGTAAATTATAAACAAAAGAGAGTAGGGATGGCAACTTATATCCTGGAAACATACAACCTACTGAAGGTACAAGCAGTACAACATACAACAAGACTGAATCATGAAGAAATTGAAAATCTGAACATATCTATAACTAGTAAAGAGATTGAATCACTAATCAAAAATCTCTCAGAAAAGATAACTCCAGAGCCAGATGGCTTCAGTGGTGAACATTTAAAGAATTAATGGCAATCTTCTTCAAACTCATCCAAAAAATCAAAGAAGAAAGAAGACTTTCAAATTCATTTTTATGATGCCAGCATTACCCTGATACCCAAACCAGACAAAGACATTACAAAAAGAAAACTATAGATCAATGTACCTAATCAACAATGATGCAAAAATTCTCAATAAAATACTTACAAACAAAATTCAAAAGAACATTATAAGGATCATATACCATGATCAAGTAGGATTTATTCCTGGAATGCAAGGCTAGTTGAACATACAAACATCAATCAATGTAATAAACACAAACAGGATGAAAAGGAAAAAAATGACGATCATCTCAATTGATGCAGAAGAATTATTTTTACAAATTCAACACCTATTAATGATATTAAAAAAAAAAACCTTAAAGTAGAAATAGAAGGAAACTAACTCAATGTAATAAAGGCCACATATGAAAAGCCCACAGCTAACATTATACTTAATGATCAAAAGCTAAATGCTTTACCTCTAAGATCAGAAACAAGACAAGGGCCTTCACCACTTCTGTTCAACATAATACTAGAAGTCCAAGCCAGAGCAATTAGTCAAGAAAAAAAAAAAAAAAGGCATTCAAATTGAAAAGAACAAAGTAAAATTATCTCTGTTCACAGATAAAAGGATTTTATATGTTGTAAATCCTAAAGATTCCAAACACAAAAATGTTTAATAAAATTCAGCAAAGTTGCAGGATATAAAAATCAACATACAAAAATTGGCTGTGTTTCTATAAATTAACAATGAAGAGTATGAAAAGGAAATCTTTAAAACAATTCAATTTACAATAAAATCAAAAATAATAAAATATCCAGAAATAAATTTAACCAAGGAGACAAAAGACTTGTGGCCTGAAAGCTATAAAAATTTGCTGAAAGAAATTAAAGATACCAATAATGTAAAGGGACCCTGTGGTCATGATTGGAAGAATTAATATTGTTAAGATGTCAATACTACCCAAAGGAATCTACAGATTTAATGCAATTTCTGTCAAATTCCAAACAGCATGTTTTACTTCTAGAAATAGAAAAATCCATCCTTAAATTTATACGGAATCTGGAGGACTCTGAGTAGTCAAGACAATCTTGAAGAACAAAGCTGAAGGTTTCCCACTTCCTGATTTTGAAACTTATCACAAAGCTACAGTAATCAAGACAGTGTGCCACTGGTATAAAGACTGACATATACACTAATGGAACGGAATAGATAGCCCAGAGGTAAACTCTCATAAAAATAGCTAGGTGATTTTTGACAAGAGTGCCAAGACCATTCAATGGGGAAATAACAGTCTTTTCAACAGACTGTGCTGGGAAATGTGAATAGCCACAAGCAAAAGAATGAAGTGTGACCCTTATCTTACATCACATACAAAAATTAACTAAAAATGCATCAAAGACCCAAATGTAAGACCTAAAACTATAAAATGCTTAGAAGAAAAAATAGGAGCAAAACTTTAAACACTGGATTTGGGAATAATTTCTTGGATATGACACCAAAAGCACAGGAAACAAAACAAAAAACAGATAACCTGATCATCAAAATTAAAAAGGTCTATGCCTCAAAGGACACAATCAACAGAGAGAAAAAGCAACATATGAAATGGGAGAAAATATTTACACATTCTATCTTATAAGGGGTTAATATCCAGAATACACAAAGAACTCCTAAAACATAACAATTTAAAAAATATATTTTATTTAAAAATTGGCAAAGGATTTAAATAGCATTTCTCCAAAGATATACAAACGGCAACAAGCCATTTGTTTATTCAAATATGAAAAAAAAGTGCTCAACAGCACTAATCATTAAGGAAGTGCAAATCAAAACCATAATCAGATACCACCTCACATTCATTAGGATGGCTACTATTAAATACACACACACAGACAGACACAAGTATACCTCAGAGATACTGCATGTTCAGTATCAGATCACCACAATAAAGCAAGTCACAAATTTTTTTATGTTCCAGTGCACATAAAAGTGATTTTATATTATACTATTATCTATTAAGTATGCAATAGCATTATGTTTATATATATAAATTTATATGCACCTGAAACTAACACAACTGTATACTTGAAACTAACACAACATTGTAAATTAACTATATTTCAATTTTTTTAAATCATAGTTTTTTAAAAAATGACCATTACATGAACACTGGAGTTCTGATCTGACTGAAGATCAATTCCCTGGGTTGAAGATAAAAAATAAGAAAATATTAAGATATTCCCTGTAGACAAAAGTTACAAATTAAACCACTTAAAGCAATAACTTTCCAGTAGAAAAGCCCTAAGGAGACAATGTGGAGCCCAGGAGAACTGGGCCTAGCCAGACCCAAGGTAATTACTGCACATTTGTCTTTAACAATGTCCACTGGGTACTGCTCTCTGGAGGCCAAGAGTAGCTCAGCAAATAATCTGAGTGTGAGGTCCACACCTCTCTTTGAAGCCCAACAATCAGGGAATGAAGCCTCCTTGCTCACCGTGCCTCCCAGGTACAGATGTACTCCTCACCCTGCTTTCCATGGGGCTCAGGGTTGTGTCTCTAGCTTTAGGTTGATTCTGAGCTGTCTGTCCCTCCTTAAGGAAGAGAAGCAAGTCAGGAAGAGGCACATTCCTCAGGTTGGGTTGGCAGAAATCAAAACAACTGGACAGGTCAGTGCCAATGTGGGCTCAAAAGGAGACATTCCTCTCTCAATGCTCCAAAATGTATAAGCCCAAAGACATCTCCTACACTTCTCAAAGATAAGCAGCACAGGAGACCTGCAGGATGCCTTGGAAACCATCTAGGAATCCAACCCCATCACTTTACAGAAAAGCAATCAGAGTACAGAATTTCTAAAACCACGCAGGATTCGATTCCTAGACAACCTCACTCAGCCCCTGCTCTGATTCCCGATTGTGGAGGCCTGTCTATTAATTCCATCTGTTTCTAAAGCTTATCCTAGACAGAGACATCTGAAAACATTTGCTGGCGTTAAGACAGGCTCAGGAGCAGAGCAGGTGTCTGCCCACAATGACCTATTTCACATCACATTGAATGTAGGCAACTTAGCAAGGAAGAAACTAGTAGAAATTAAACTTCAAACCATTCCTATAACCCTCTAAATTAACATCTTATTTTTGCTGGCAGATGTACAAATATTCTGACATAGACGTTATCTGTATGTACATGCTATCTTATGTTCTGCTTTCAAAGTCTGTATAGACAAATAATATCCAGAAAAGAACACATGCTTCCACTTTTAATATCTGTATAATATTCCACTGCATTGATAAATCATAACTGCAAAGCTATTCTCTTATTGGGCATTTGATTGTCTTAATCTCTTTTTTAAATATAGGAATGTTTCAACAAATATCTGAACAAATTACCTTCTTTTTCCATAGGATTTGTTTCCTGCTATATAGTTTCAAATGTAAAATGCCTATGTTTACTACATTTACTTAGTGTAAACCTCTGTAAGTCAGATAATAGTACTAATCTATAGTTTGGGGTAGAATTTAAAAGCTAAAATTTAAGTAGTTAGTACAGTGCCTGCTCTGTAGTATTAAAGAAAAATGCCAATACAGTATATTAATGCATATATATGGAATTTAGAAAGATGGTAACGATAACCCTGTATGCGAGAGAACAAAAGAGACGCAGACATATAGAACAGTCTTTTGAACTCTGTGGGAGAGGGCGAGGGTTGGATGATTTGGTAGAATGGCATTGAAACATATATAATATCATATATGAAATGAATTGCCAGTCCAGGTTCGATGCATGATACTGGATGCTTGGGGCTGGTGCACTTAGATGACCCAAAGGGATGCTATGGGGAGGGAGCGGGGTTCAGGATGGGGAACACATGTATTCCTGTGGTGAATTCATGTTGATGTATGGCAAAACCAATACAATATTGTAAAGTAATTAGCCTCCAATTAAAATAATTTTTTTTTAAAAAGTCCAATTCAAGATGTTGGAAGCATTTGATCCAGGAATGAAAGAGAGGGTAAAATTCACATACAATCTAACAAAGATACACAAACTTTTTAAAAAAATGAGTGAATACGAGCAATACAATGCATGTGTTTTGAATAATGACGTGCAAGAACTCAGACAGCTATGGCAGCATAGAAAGCCCAGAGATAAATCCACACACCTATGGACACCTTATCTTCGACAAAGGAGGCAAGAATATACAATGGAGTAAAGACAATCTCTTTAACAAGTAGTGCTGGGAAAACTGGTCAACCACCTGTAGAAGAATGCATGTGTTTTGAATAGTGATGTGCAAGAACTCAGACAGCTATGGCAGCAGAGCTGTGCATAATGGCACAAGCATGCGTGCATCATGAAAGAAGACAGGAGTATAGGCAGACCCACAGGAAGAAACATCAATTAACATTCATGGGCAAACACAATGGAGACACCCAGTCTTCATTCTAAACAGAGGAAAACATGAACACATCCAGGGAACGGGAAGCAAATGCAGGTCAGGGTGATTGAGCCAGAATGCTCATGAATTCATCACTAAGCCGCCAAGTCTCACATGCATTGATATTTGGTGGAAGAAAACCTTACACAACACATCCAAGTGTGCACTCAAATCTAATAGCACCTAGACTTTAGGGCCCAAGTGAAAGCCCTCAGGAGTCTGGGACACAAGTCATGGCAAGTTTCCAGAGAATGCCCATCCAGTCAACTTCCACAGTTCAGTTTACTAACCGATTCTTGACTATCTCTGCACTCTTCACTCCAGGACAGGTTAGAGCTAAAGTCACCCCTGGTTCTGAAGCACTGGAAGGAAATGTTAGGCATTGGGGACCCTGTCCTAAACTTTTCTTGTCTTTAAATTCCTTGAAATGCTTTGCTAAAACTTTTGAATGTGGATAAATACCATGCAGTCCCTAGATGAGCCCAATCTAGGGTCTCGAAAACCATGAACCAATATGCCATCTCACACCTACTGTAGAGTTATTACACCATAGTTTTGGCTTTCTTTTGTATTGAACAAGAGCTGAGAAAGACAGGTACCAGCCTGATGGAGCCTTGAGGATTCTTTGACGTTTATAGGTTAAAAAGGTAAGAAGACATGTTTCCAGTTTCTCCTGGGCTGGTTGTTCAGAAATCACTCAGAGAAGGCCAAAACTTGCCTTCTAAAGCTATAGATGCTTCTCTGGAGAAGGGGCCAAGATGGGGTTTAGATATTCAAATGCAAGACCTGGCCCTAAGCAGGAGATTTCATTTGGGACATCTTGAATGGAACATCCATAGACCCATGAACGTTGATGTTCAACATTTACCCTTTGCCCTCAAAAGAGATGCTGCTCACTGGTCTCGAAAATCATGAACAAATATGCCATCTCACACCCGCTGCAGAGTTATTACACCATAGTTTTGGCTTTGTTTCGTATTGAACAAGAGTTGAGAAAGACAGGTACCAGCCTAACTGAGCCTCGAGGGTTCTTTGACGTTTATAGGTTAAAAAAGTAAGAAGACATGTTTCCAGTTTCTCCTGGGCTGGTTGTTCAGAAATCACCCAGAGAACGCCAAGCCTTGCCTTCTAGAGCTATAGATGCTTCTCTGGATAAGGGGCCAAGATCTGTCTCTTATACACATCTAGATGTGTATAAGAGACAGATATATATATATCTTTACTTTATCCATTACAACTTTCTTTGAGCAAATATTTTATTTTTCAAGTTGAATTAAAAACCCAAAATATCAATTTTATCATTGGTGGGAATGAAATCACCTTTTTCATTGCATTTTGTGTGTGTGTGTGGTTTATTTTTAGCAATGACTTAAGACTTTAGTTATAAGATATTATGCAAAAAAGTTATGATTTTATCTTTTTTTCCTTCTAGAATAACCAATACCAGCATTTCTAGTGAAATATTACACAAGGAATGATAACAGAGAACATTCATATCTTGTTCTTTTGAGGGAAAAGGTTTGTCTTCCACAAATAAGATGTGGAACAGACAGTTTACATATTAAGACAAACACTCCTAATGTTTTCAGAGTTTTAATCTATAAAGCAATGATAAGCTTATTTAGATACTTTATCCAAGTTTAATTATATTATTTTGATATTTGGTTCATGATGAATTAGGTTAATGGATTTCCTTGAGTTTAACAGTTAACAATGTGTCATTTTCTTAATTCTCAGATATTTTATTTGGAGTACTTATATCTATGAACAAAAAATTAAGGACTTCCCTGTAGCTCAAATGGTTAAGAATCTGCCTGCAATGAAGGAGATCAGGGTTCGATCCCTGGGTCAGGAAGATCCTCTAGAGAAGGGAACGGCAATCCACTCTAGTATTCTTGCCTGGAGAATCCCATGGACAGAGGAGCTGGTGAGCTACAGTCCATGGGGTCGCAAAGAGTCAGACACGAGTAAGCAACTAACTCATGAACAAAATTGGTCTAAAATATTTCTTTCACTGTCATTGTTTAGCTTGAATTTAAAATACTTGCCTCTAAAAGTGAACTGAATAATAATAATAACAATAATAGCAATAGCCAGGTTAACTGCTTACATGTACAACGCACTATTCTCAACAAATTATAGGTATTTTCTCATTTAATCCTCACAATAACCTCTTTTAGCAAATATTTCAGATTATTAACATGCTACAATTTTCTCTATTTTAAAAATTTTTATTACTGAATTAATTATGCGTGCTTAGAAGATTTTGAAGACATTGGAATCAGGTGTCCCCTTAGAAAGTATTGAATAACTTTATGTTTCTTTTTCTATTAGTCTCATATTCATGTTCTCTCATTCACTTTGCACCTTTGGGGATATTTCAAATGTATGTAAGTAGCCATCTATTGTTTATGTGACAAGATATATTAGCCCGCAGCTGAAAAGGACGTGGCAAGGCCTTGCGTCCTGAGTGAGCTGAGGAGCTACTGGAGGACTTTGGGCAGAGGAGTAGCACCTGACTTATACTTCTTACCATTCACCCTGGATGCCAGAAACAGACTGCTGAGGATCAGATGAGGGTAGAGACAGGGAGCCCGGCTAAGGGACTGCTGAATAACCTGGACTGAAAGGATAGACAGTTTGGGCCACAAGGCAGCAGTGGTCGCAGAGAAAAAGTGGTCCCACCTGGTTACAGTTCAAAGGTAGAGATGACAATATACTGGATGAGGACAGTAATTGATTACTTAATAAGAAGAGTTAAGGATGGTACTAAGGTTTTGACTTGAGCAGTTAGAAGAATAAGATGCGACTGAGGAAGCAG
This sequence comes from Cephalophus harveyi, assembly GCA_006410635.1. Classification (NCBI taxonomy): domain Eukaryota; kingdom Metazoa; phylum Chordata; class Mammalia; order Artiodactyla; family Bovidae; genus Cephalophus; species Cephalophus harveyi. Next base: position 15,522 of record SJYT01082633.1, read on the forward strand.
CAGTTTTGAGGAAAAGATCAGCAACATGGTTTTAGACAAGTCAAGTCTGAGAAACCTGGCAGGTCTAAATGTATATGGAATGCAAGAAGTTGAACCTAAGTAAGTTCAAAGTTCAAGAGGAAAATCCCAAACTGGAGAGAAATCTGGCTGGTATGTAAAGCTTTGGGGCTAATGAGACCACGGATTGAAGGAGGCCATCTATAGAATGAGTGTAAACAGAGAAGAGGTGGGGCTTGAGCTGCTGAAGGGACGTCCACACAGCTGGAGGTCAGAAAAGGAGGAGCAAGTGAGCAGCCAGTGAGGGAGGAGAGATGCCCAGATGAAACTGCTTCAAAGCCAAGTGAAAAATGTGCTTCCCAAAGGAGGAAGTGACCAACAGTGCCAGCTCCAGCTTGCTGGGTCTCAGGAGATGGAGCCTGAGCGCTAACCGCAGATGGAGCAATGGCGGTCTTGACAAGGGACACTTCAGGGATTGGTGGAGAGGCCTGGAACAGGGGCTTTGTGAGAGAATGGGAAGGGGGAACTGGAGAATGAGTACTGATCACATTCTGAGAACTTTTGTGGAAAAGGACAGATAGATAAATGAGTTGATGGCTGGGGGAGAATGTGAGGTCAAGCGTGGATTTTTCAAACTGGGGGATGTCTGTAGGAATGGTCCAGAAGCAATGAGGGGATGGGAGGAATCTTTTCTGTTTTGAGTTAGACTTTTTGAGTTTTGGTATTCTTAAAATGATTCCCCTAGTGGCTCAGTGGTAAAGAACCCACCTGCCAATGCAGGGGATGCTGGTTTGGTCCCTGGGTCGGGAAGATCCCCTGGAGCAGGAAATGGCAACCCACTCCAGTACTCTTGCCTGGAAAAAAATCTCATGGACTGAGGAGTCTAGTGGGCTACAGTCCACAGGGTCACAGAAGAGTCAGACACACTTAGCGACTAAACAGCGAAAACAATTCTTAAAACAGGAGTACTTGGAAAGACTGTGTTCCCAACCAGTGGGAAACAGTAACAGGAAAATGTTCTTCTCCCATGTCTCTGGGGAAGTGGGAGGATGGGAAGGAAAAGACAGGATGGAGACGCCTTGGTTTGAAAAGAATGTTAGTCAAGAAAGGACAGAGCATTGGTCCCTGCGCCACAGCTCCCGTTCACAATCAAGCGTGTCTCAGCATCTCTGTTGCAGCTACAGGAACAAGCCGTCTCTTCCCAGTACAGACAGCCTTCTTTACCATGTCCCTATTCCACCCATCCTGCCCCACATGCCCTTCTCCCGTCCCCGGGCTGGCCACTGCAGGATTCCCTGATCCATTGACAAGAATGCCCCAAGGTGAAGGTTACCCGGTAGCACTTCTTCAGTCTTTTTGAGAAAATCAAAGCACTACTTTGAAATCAAACTGACCTGGAATCAAATCCTGATGTCTTTGGGGGAAATTATTCAAGCCCTCTCAGTCTCAGTTTACTCATCTGTAAAATAAGAATAATAATGCCTACTTTATACACGTTGTGAGCATTAAATACATGCACCTACATACACATGCCTAGCCCTGTATATGACACACAGTAGGTGCTCAATAAATGTCAGCTCCCTAGTCTAAGGGCTGTCACCTTTCTGCTTGACTAGAAGCTTCCTGGGAGCAAGAACAATGTCCTTCATTGTTTTCTCATCGCTCACATCACCCAGTAAAGAGCTGTTTTAATCAGCACTGGTCAAATGAGAATCTAAACCATATTAAATACATGCTTGCTTTCAGTTTTACTTTTCACTGAACAGATTTTTCTCTCAGCCTCTTAGGCTTCTATCTTATGGCTATCCTTTACCAAAGATTCTTGCCTGTGGGTTGTCAAATACTTGAATCCTTAAAAAAAAAAATCAGTAAAATATTACTTTCAAAGGAGCCATTTCTTTTCTATACTAAGACACAGCTCTCAGCACAGGCCAAGAGTCTGTGGGCTGGGTCCCGTGCAAGCTGAAATCTCCATCCTGACTGGACGTTGCCCAGTGGAGGGGGGAAGCCCCTCAGCTCCAACAAAATGGTGGCACAGAAAAAGCCTGCCAAGACCATGAGCCCCTTTTCACTCCCTACCCAGGTCCCAGATGGGCCATAACCATTCCCATAGTTTTTCCAGACAGATTTCCCCTGTCAGCTATTCATCCCCAAGCAGCGCAGTAACTCCAGTTGCTTCTTTCCCACCCTCCCTCTTTAGGCTGTACCTTCTATAGGACGCAAATCCCAACTATGTCTTGGGAAGCACTGAACATTCATTTGTAACTAATGAAACTTCAGTTATGTTTGCAAAGAACTCCAACTCTGAGTTGCTGCCCTGCTGCCCACTCTGTTGCTTTGAGCAGCATCACACTCACAGTTCCTCTTTGTTATCTGCAGGGCAGCTCTCACTCTCCAGAGGCGAGGCCCTTCCTGGGTCAGCCCTGATGGAAGGGCAGGCTGAGCTGTCCCAGTCAGCAGGCTCTTCTGTCCAACTCCATCCCCAGCATCATCACCAGGACCAAGGTGGCCCAGAGCCAGTGATGAGTGGCAGCCAGGGCACCTGACTCCTGGGCTCCATGTGGGTGGAGGAGCAAGGGGAGATAAACTACTGGTGCAGAAGAAGGTTTGTGGGGAAGGGGGATGTTTACAAATATCCTGAAGTTCCATGTATGTGCCATTGCAGTTCTAGAATTCTGTATAGAAAGAGCCTTCAGGTGGCAATCCTATTGGGATTAGGAGGCAATTACATTCCTATAGCTCTTTACTTAATACTGAGACATCATCAGAACAAAGAACTAGAGTATGATGGAAATTTGGGGGGCTAACACACCTAAAGTATCCCCGGTGTTGTTGCCACCACACAAGGCTTCTCCTTGGAGAGATGGCATATGGGGCTTTGTGGGGCTCAGCATCAGTAGCATTCTGGTGGCAAAATAATTAAAACCCTGACTTTGCGATCTGCTGGCGCTATAGGACTTCCTGGTTGAAGCTTCTCCTTTGACAGGTACAGAGCCTTCTTTTGGGTTTCCACCAGATGAACACAAAGATGTGAGCTGAGGGGGTGTATGGGGGAAGGAGGGAGACACCATCCTCTAAAGCCGGCGCCTGGTCTGGATCTCCCAGCAGGACCATGGAGATGAGAAACCACACAAGCGCCTCCCAGTTCATCCTCCTCGGTCTCTCCAGCCAACCTGAGAAGCAGGAGGTGATCTTCGGGCTCTTCCTTCTCATGTACCTGGTTGGGGCAGCTGGGAACCTGCTCATCATCCTGGCTATTGGCTCAGACTCCCACCTCCACACGCCCATGTACTTCTTTCTCAGCAACCTCTCCCTGGTGGATTTCTGCTTCATCTCAGCCACAGTCCCCAAGATGCTTATGAACATCCAGACACAGACCCAGTCCATTTCCTACAGTGGCTGCCTAGCCCAGATCTACTTCTGCATTTTGCTTGCAAACATGGACAACTTCCTCCTGACGGCCATGGCTTATGACCGCTACGTGGCGATCTGCCGGCCCCTGCACTACTCCATGACAATGAGTCTAGCAGCTTGTGCCCTGATGCTTGGGAGCGCCTGGCTCCTTGCCAACCTCCACTCCCTGCTGCACACCCTCCTCATGGCCCGGCTGGACTTCTGTGCCAGCAACGTCATCCCTTACTTCTTCTGTGACCTCGTTCCCCTGCTTCAGCTCTCCTGCTCCAACACCCTGCCCAATCAACTCATGATTCTGCTGGTGGGGGGCCTGATCGTCCTCCTCCCCTTCCTCGGCATCCTCATCTCCTACGTCCACATTGTGTCTGCTGTGCTCAAGGTCCCATCTGCCCAGGGGAAACAGAAGGCCTTCTCTACCTGTGGCTCCCATCTTGCTGTGGTCATCCTCTTCTATGGGACAATCACAGGGGTCTACCTGAGTCCCTCACCCTCCCATGCAGCTGACAAGGATTCACTGGCTTCAGTAATGTACATGGTGGTCACGCCTATGCTGAATCCCTTCATCTACTGCCTGAGGAGTAAGGACATGAAGGGAGCTCTGTGGAAACTGGTCAGTGTGAAGGTTGCATTCCATGGGCTGTGATAGCAGAGCTCTCTTTCAGGGCCTCTGTGCTGGAAAGAGGATGAACCCCAGGGACAGGCTCAACACACAGGTGGGAGGAGCAGATCTCACTGTCCTGTGTTGTCACTGTGGCCAGCAGAGCCTGTCATTGCTCCGTAAGCAATCGGCAGGTCCAAAATATCTTGACCCCCGTGCTGACTGCCTAGATTACCAAGAGGGGAATAAACTCTCCCATAAAGACAAAACCACATAAGCAGGTATAAAATAGCTCTACCTGCAGACCTTCTGGAGAGGGTTCATGTGAGAACGGTAAGTTCATAGGAGTCTGTTACCTGTGCTGGTGGGCTTCCCTGGTGGCTCAGGCAGGAAGGAATCTGCCAGTGATGTGGAAAATCCAGGTTCAATCCCTGGGTGGGGAAGATCCCCTGAAGAAGGGAATGGCAACCCTCTCCAGTTTTCTTGCCTGGAGAATCTCACAGACAGAAAAGCCTGGAGGGTCACAAAGAATCAGACACAACTGAGTGACTCTCCCACACACACACACACACACACACACACAACCTGTGCTGACACAAAGAATCAGACACAACTGACACACACACATACACACACAACCTGTGCTGACAGCCTGTGCCAAGGAGATGCCCTTTGAGAGCCCCTATGCACCCCTACAGAGGCTCAGATCTTTAATCCTCAAGCTTCCCAACTTCCAAACTCCTCTGCTGCATCCCCACTTCCCAACATCCACCCCCACACTCTGGGCTGAACCTGGCTTTGGAGACAGGCTTCAGTCTGTCCACTCTTGGCCTAGGTCCTGCTGGCTGGAGCTCCACAGCTCTACCTACTTGTATTGGGAATGCCTAGAGTGACTGTCTCGGCTGAACACCTATGAAGGCCCTATACTGTCCCACTTATGTGCTTTCTCATCTCTTAGGAAAGAGAGGAGGCTGGACTTAAGAGTTGGTTCTCTGGGTGTGAAACATGTAAAAGGAAGGGGCCAAGATAATCCTTCTGAAGATGCTTCTCTACAAGCTGAACTGAACAAAGAGACAAAGGGAAAAGGCCTCACGTGATGAGTTCATGGTTGAAGGTGTATGTGACTTTCTGTCCAGTAGGTTAATATCCTAGGCTGCGATGGGTGTGGCAGAGCTGGGGAGAGCATTACACGGAAAGTGATCACAACTGGCCTCTGGTCCTGGGCCCTCTGATTACCAGCTATTTTGACTCTGGCTCATCTGACAAGCATCATTCCAGCCAATACACCACGCTCTTTTTGTCCCTCCTCATTCTTCTCCATCTGCCATTTGCCCATTTCTATCCATCAAAATTCCAGTTGTCCCTCAAGGCTCAGATAAAATACCATGCCCTTTATGAAGCCACCTGAAGTCTCCCTGGTCAAAAGGAAATTTTTTTCTCCTCTGAAACTCCATATAATTTGAATTCTACTACAGCTTCTTTCACGCTCTGCTTTGCATACTTCAACTTTGCAGGGCTCACCTCAGCTCTACTACAAACAGAATTGTTGGAGTCTTTTACTTTCTTAAATCTCAACATTTTAAGTTGACAGCAGATATGCAGAGAGAACACTTATGGCCTTTCTCCCCATGATTTTGCCTTAACCAATACTTTTACATTTCCCCAACCCAGACAAGGAAAGAGTCAGCAACCTGGTTGGCCAGAGCCCAAGGAGTTCACTGGTGCATATTTTATGAGGGGCAGTGTGCCCTTATGGGTCATCATTTAGGGGTGAGCTCCCTTCCTCCCAGCCTGGCCCCTTGATTAGTCCTCTTCTATCCGTGTGTCTGGCTGGAGTCCTCACTTGGGTCCAGTCATCTCTTCCTCCCTCCCTCCCTCCCTCTCCCTGCCCCCAACACCATGACTGAGCACACAGGTCCTTAATTCTGATCTGGGGCTGAGTGGGAAAGCAAGGTAGGCCTAAGCTACTTCCCAGCTCACCTTTAACCAGTGAGCCCATGACAGAGGTTACTGGGTATAACTCACATACCAACAGTTGAACTTTGGGTCAAAGTTTGCTAATGTTCCTTGAACATCTTGTTTCCATGGGATCCTGAGCCTCAGGAGTTGGGATGATTGGATTTCAGCTTTCCTGGGTCTCTGATCATAGAAACACAATAACAGCAACAAAATCTCACCATCACCTTGTGATGTCAAGAAGAGCAACAGCAGCATGGAGAAGGTCTTCGTATGCATTTGCTATAACGGCGAATAATACAACAGCTTGGTCTCAAGGTTAAAAAAAAAAAAAAAGGAACAAGAAAAGGATTTTAAAAGGGGGCAGACAGTGAATACATTTGAAAGACCTTAAACTGACCTTGCTCATCAGTGGGCTGTGAGGATGCTTCCTGCTCTGAGGCCTCTCCTTGTCACCTTGTCAGCCTGGCTCCTGTCCTGGCCAGGAGGCTGCTTGCTGAGGGGTAAATGGGAAGGAACAACTTGCACACAGGTCAACTATAAGATGTTCAGAAGCTCAGCCACCCTTACAGATTTGGTAGCATAAACCCAATCCTGTGAAGATACCAGAATGTTCATTTATATTTTTAAAATAAAATGTTTAAGGGGAAAAAAAATCGTTCCGTTATCTACATTTTTAAAAGTGTTATGAGGGAAAGTGGAAGCATCTCCGAGAATAATTAGAATAAAAAATATCTCCTACATCACATTTTCCAAGTCATACAACACTCCGTCTGCTCACAGTGGGTGTCTTCCCCACACCAGGGGCCACAGGTACTGCATCTGTTCAACAAAGGTAATTTGAGCTCAAGGGAAATTATGTCCCAGATACCTTATCCCAGAGAGATATCAGCAAACAAAACAAAGTTTCCTCTTTCTTGCAGCAGCTGATGTTCCAGGGATTAGGGAGGCAGAAAAAAATTAAGAAAAAAAAAACATTCAACATGTTAGAGTTTTGAGTGCTACAAGAAAAATAAACCCGGTTCAGGCACCAGACATTGACCAGGAGTGCTCCTGTGGCCAGGCTGTGCTTTAGTTACTATTGTTTCATAACCTACAACCCCAACTCAGTGGGTTAAAATAATCATTTATTTGTTCTCTCATATTTCTGGTGGTGACTGGGCCCTCAGAATAACATACAGATGGGGTTTTGTCAGAGTTCCTGGTGAATCCTCTGCAACACTCAACTCTCCCAGAACCACCACATTGGCTTTGCTGGACTCTCCACACCCAACCCGGCACGTGGTTACCGATGAGCACAACCTCCTTCTGTTATAACAGAACTCAAGCATTTTCTGTAGAGCTGCACTCCCAAGATGCCCTAAGCAAAGTGCTTCACTTGCCTCCCCCATAGTGGGACGTGAAAGTGAAGGAGAGTGATGACAACTGAGAAAACGAGGGAAGAAGCAGCAGGCAGAGAAGCAGATACTAGGTGACTGCACCAAGAGAAATTGATGCATTGAAGAAATCTTTGCGAAGCACTTTTATTAAGCTGGGCATTGTACTGAGACATAGCAATAAATGAATTTCTGATTCCCTCCTCCCCTCCAAGATCTCCTAGTGTGAAATGAGGAGGTAACTCTCCTTGTTGCTTAAGAGGTTCCTGCGTTATGGCTATCAGCTGAGAGTCTTAACAGCACTTCGCCAAGATCATGACTTACTGTTCATTTGTAGGACCATCTTGTATCTGATTTGGGCTGGCTGGTGGGGGAAAACTTTGGGATTTATTCAAATGTTTCAACAAGTGCTCTGGTGCAGCCAGTTTCCCACGTGATGATGGAGGAAGCACTCTCAAAACAGACATGTGTAATTACCACCTGAGGAGTCGGGTAAAAGGAAGGTACCAGTGGAAAGTTCCTCCATCCCCAAGTACATTTCAAACAAGTTCCTGGTGTCTTTGAAGTCAGGGGTTTTCAGAGGACACTTGGAGAGTCTCTGCTGAAAAGCATTGTTAAACAAAAAAAAAAAAAGGAGGCATAGTAAAATTTTTCAGTTTATTTGAGCAAAACTCATTCCGCACACAGGAGGCAGGAGCAAGATGTCTACAGTGAAGACGAGGAAGAGAAGTGAGTAAATTGAGAGGCTGTAGTTTAAGGCTGCCTTATACAGAAGTCAAGCTGGCTGTTTGTGATTGGTCATCCTTTTTGATTGTTTTAACCTCGAGGCATTCACAGGCTCGGTTTGGGTTTGCTCATATAGGCTGCCAAGGCATTAGAATTACCTCTAACTGCCTCCTTGTTTAACTAGTTTAAGAGCATGAAGGATAAAAATCTCTATCCGAAATATCCTAGGATAGCTTTCACCTTGAGCACTGAGTGTGGCAGGAACGTTCCCACCCTTCCACTACTCAAGCTGAAAATAGCAAGCTGAGCAAGCTAATCTGATTGAGAGCTGAGTGCCACCCAGAAGAACAGTATCCCCTGTGGTACCATGGAAGGCAAGGGATGTTCTAAGACAGTGGACCTGGTCACCTCTAGATCCCCTACATTGAATTTTTTAAATCAGATGCCATCATTCCATGAGAAAGTGATCTTCTAGAGTCAAATACCACATGATTGCGTTACCTGTGCCACTGCTCTGGAAATTTCCTGAAATATAGAGCACTTCGACATAAGAGATGTGACCAGTACCAGGTGGGATTTACCAGGGAGCTACAAAGAACGCTGCCATGAATTGTCTTGTGCATATGTATCTTCTTCTTGTTAGAGGTGTGTCTTTACAGTAAATTCACATGTAATTTTGTTAGATATAGCACTGCTAAATTCCCCTCACATAAAGTTGTACCATTTTGCATTCTGTCAGAGGTGCCTAAGAACTCCTTTTTTCCCACAAACTCATCAAACACATGTAGTCGGGCTTTCGAAGTATGATCAATCTATAGGATAAGAAATAATATCTCAGTGTAGCTTTACTTGGCATTTACTTCATGAGTGAAGGTGAACATCTTTTCATATGTTCAAGAGTCACTTTTATCTTTTTTGTGAATTCAAATGTATTAATTTTCCATGCAATACCATCTTTATGTGCCAGATTTCTATACAGAGCTGGATCTGTTTCTGAACCTGTATGCCACTCCACTGGTGTATCTGTGCTACCACCACACTGTTTTAACTCTTGGTTTTTCCATCTCTTATTTTCCATTCTTTTCATCAGCACCTTAGTCCAGGTGGCTGGAATTCCTAAAACTGAAAGCTGGGAAAACCTACAGGAAAGACTGGTTCTCAACAATTAACTGTTCATCGTCCATTCTAATTCTTCCTTTTCAGAGAATCTGCTGATGCCTTCCACGGAAGTCCATGATACATCCAGATGATAGAGATCGGGTTTTCTCAAATTTTTCACAGACATGGAGATGGTATAAGACTCAAATAGCTCCTAGGAGTGGGACTCAAGAAGGCAAATACAGACTTCTACCATCCCTTTTCCCAGTCTTTGTCTAAAAGCTCATACACCACCTTCTCAATAAACACACTTTTTAAGTAGGAGGGGGAAATACGAAGCCAGCTCTTGCATCTGCCGTTTCCTGGTCTATGGCCACAGAAACCACGAGCTGTGACTAGGGCACATGGCAGTGAAGGCAGCCCTTTTACTGGCCCCTCTGTGCTCTTCCATCTCCTCAGTCCCTCTGCTTCTCAGGGTGCAACAGCAGCATCACCCACCCCACCCCTTCCACCCTCATTCTCCTAGCAGTTTAAGTTCCTGGACACAAACACAAGGAAGATGACAGCCTACCCTCCCCACTTCATAACAAATGTTTACTATAGTTTTTTATTCAAAGGTATCAACCCTGGGAATGGGTTGCACAAGACCAGTCTCTAGAAATATGCCCTTCACTGAGACAATAAAGAAAAAAAAAAAAGGCAAGAAAGGGATATGAAATTTTAAGAAGCCCAAGTGAGCTGTTCTGTCTTGTATAACTAAGTGAACTGGATGTCCCTGCAGATGATGTGCAGCAGTTAGATGACTGCCAGGTTGGGGGGCCACCAAGGGGCACCGTGCTTCTGTGCTCTTCCTTCCTAAGGCACACTTGAGAGACTTCTAGGTGTGAAAAAGGTAGAAATCCAGGGCTTTCATCCATTCAAATATTTATGTCTACTGTGGGCCCTGAAGACTTTATTATGGAGGCAGAAATGTTGGCACTGGCTGCACCATGCTTGCATGGCCCCCAACATGCACCTGCATTCACCGGATGCTGAGTCCAGGCCCAGCTCACTGCTGTGCCGGGGCTTCACAGCAGGTGCCTGCCCGAAAGGAACCCAAAGCCACCTGCCAGGCTGCCTGTAACAGATCCCAGCACCCACCCTGAGACTCAGCTTCAGTGGCTCTTGGCTCTGCCTGGCAACACTGCACTTAACACATATGACCTCTTGTAGCTGCTTTGTTTTCTAGATATTAGGCCAGGGGTACTTTAAGGTCCAGGCCTTAGAAGCCCAGTCTTTCGTTTCCAACAGCTAAGCCATCTAATTCGCTCCAACTCTTACCCTGAACCCTAAGGGCAGAGGTTCTCAGCCAAGATCAATTGCCTCCACGGGACATTTGGGAAGGCCTGGAAACATCTTTAGTTGTCACAACAGTCATCAAATAGACTGAGAACAAGGATTCTGCTAAACAGCCTATGACCCACAAAAAACCCAGGGTAACCTCCAAGACAAAGAAGTGCCTGGCACACTGTGAGAACAGTGCCAAGGTTGAGAATCTCAGGCAAAGTTTACTAGAGCAAGGAGACATGTTTTGACAGCTCCTTTCCCCGTCTCAGAAGTGGATCCAGACAACCTGTGTTGCAGGGTGAAGGTGATGGGATGAGAAACAGGCTTATTTTCTAAGAAACAAAAATTCCTACTTCTCCCTAGCACACTTAATCAGCCTGCAGACAACATTCACCCTGGCATACATTTTGAGCAGCATATTTTTTTAATGCATTAGCTCCCCAAGACAGACCTTAGGCAGAAAGTTATCCGGTCTATTAACGCCCAGGGAATAAAAAGGGGGTTTCTCTTACAAAGGTCATACCCCTTGGGAGCAGCAGCCTTTCTCACCACCACAGCCGGCATGGCACAGCCAGGCCCTGAAAGCACACAGCCTTAGCCCAGCGTAAGGGAACTGCAGACAGCCTGTCACACACAGTGAGGGCTAAATATAAAGTGACCAAGTGTCCCTGTTTGCCCTGGAGTCCCAGTTTACACCACTGTCCTGAAATTAATAGCACTTCCCTTTACTCTCAAGGGGGGCTTGAAACGAAAAGGATGAGCTTGTAATACCCTGTCACATGAGAGCAAAGAAGCCATCAAAGGTGATTAGGGTTATATAGAATCAGAAGCCAATGTGAAGAGGCTCCCACTGGTCAGAACTGAAATTATCTGAGCATCAACAACTGTGATGGATTGGTTTAAATTCAAGAATGCATTTTTTATTAAAAAATAATAACAGACCACTTTCATGGTGATCAGTTTAGAAGAAAAGCCACTAGATCATTATTGTAAAGACGGGTAAATAAGGGAAGGAAGAATCCAGTATTTCCTTTCCTCTGTGAACTGTTATGAGTGCACAGATACAGCTGTGAGGCACCCCAGCTAATAAATGAAGATTCTTTTATAGAATTAGTGAAATAAGTGCATTTAGACTCTTCAGTCCAGTTCAGTCACTCAGTCATGTCCAACTCTTTGTGACCCCATGGACTGCAGCACGCCAGGCCTCCCTGTCCATCACCAACTCCTGGAGTCCACCCAAACTCATGTCCATTGAGTTGGTGATGCCATCCAACCACCTCATCTTCTGTTGTCCCCTTCTCCTCCTGCCTTCAATATTTCCCAGCATCAGGGTCTTTGCAAATGAGTCAGCTCTTTGAATCAGGTGGCCAAAGTATTGGAGTTTCAGCTTCAACATCAATCCTTCCAATGAATATTCAGGACTGATCTCCTTTAGGATTGACTGGTTGGATCTCTTTGCTCTCCAAGGGACTCTCAAGAATCTTCTCCAACACCCCAATTCAAAAGCATCAATTCTTTGGCAATCAGCTTTCTTTATAGTCCAACTCTCACATCCATACAGGACTACTGGAAAAACCACAGCCTTGACTAGACGGACCTTTGTTGGTAATGTCTGCTTTTTAATAGGCTGTCTAGTTTGGTCATAACTTTCCTTCCAAGGAGTAAGCATCTTTTAATTTCATGGTTGCAGTCACCATCTGCAGTGATTTTGGAGCCCCAAAAAAAAAAGTCTGACACTGTTTCTCCATCTATTTGCCATGAAGTGATGGAACCGGATGCTTTGATTTTAGTTTTCTGAATGTTGAGCTTTAAGCCAACCTTTTCACTCTCCTCTTTCACTTTTATCCAGAGGTTGTTTAGTTCCTCTTCACTTTCTGCCATAAGGGTGGTATTATCTGCATAGCTGAGGTTATTGATATTTCTCCCAGCAATCTTGATTCCAGCTTGTGCTTCCTCCAGCCCAGCGTTTCTCATGATGTACTCTGCATACAAGTTAAATAAGCAGGGTGACAATATACAGCCTTGACGTACTCCTTTTCCTATCTGGAACCAGTCTGTTGTTCCATGTCCAGTTCTAACTGTTGCTTCCTAACCTGCATACAGATTTCTCAAGAGGCAGGTCAGGTGGTCTGGTATTCCCATATCTCTCAGAATTTTCCCCAGTTTATTGTGATCCACACAGTCAAAGGCTTTGGCATAGTCAATAAAGCAGAAATAGATGTTTTTCTGGAACTCTCTTGCTTTTTCCATGATCCAGCAGATGTTGGCAATTTGATCTCTGGTTCCTCTGCCTTTTCTAAAACCAGCTTGAACATCTGGAAGTTCACGGTTCACGTATTGCTGAAGCCTGCCTTGGAGAATTTTGAGTATTACTTTACCAGCGTGTGAGATGAATGCAATTGTGCGGTAGTTTGAGCATTCTCTGGCATGGCCTTTGGGGTTGGAATGAAAACTGACCTTTTCCAGTCCTGTGGCCACTGCTGCTCTTTCCAAATTTGCTGGCATATTGAGTGTAGCACTTTCACAGCATCATATTTTAGGATTTGAAATAGCTCAACTGTAATTCTATCACCTCCACTAGCTTTGTTCATAGTAATGCTTCCTCAGGCCCACTTGACTTCATATTTAGGCTCTTAACATTATATAATGAGAAACAACCAGACAAGCCACCATCTGTAGTATGTTCTTGCCAAAATGTGAAACATGAACCTGACTAGCCCTCTACACCTGTAGTTTTTAGTTAATCAGACAGCAGAGAACTTATTTAACTATGCCGTGAGTATGCAAGCAATAAAATTCAGAATGTGAGAGAAGTCCACAGGAAAAATAATCCAGTTGTTTTAATGAATAAATTTTAAGGGGAAGGGACTTCCCTGGTGGTCCAGTGGTGAGGGTTCTGTGCCTCCACTGTAGGGGGCATGGGTTCAATCTCTAGTTGGGGAATTAAGATCGCACAAGCCATGCAGCATGCCCAAATAAAAAAGAAAAACATATTTCAAGAGGGAAAACATATATCAGACTTAGAAGACAAGCAACAAATTACAATTTATGGATCTTACTTTGATCTTAAAGAAGCTTTTTAAAAATCACATGGTTTCTTTTTTAAATGCATTAACTGGGAAAGGAACTATTTAATTTTTTAGGTATGATAATAGCAATGTGGTTATAATTTTTTTTTAAGAATCCTTAACATTTAGCAGTATACACTGAAATATCTATAAACAATATTTGAGATTTGCTTCAAAATACTTCAGCTGGGGAGGAAGATGAAGAGGAGGATGGGGAAGAAATGAAACAAGATTAGCTATGCAGAAACAAATGGTTAAAGCTAAATGATGAATACATGAGGATTCATTTATATATGTTTGAAATTCTCTATTCTAAAAAAAAATTCCTAAATAGAAAAATACAGAAAACAATATTTGGCATTTGAATAGCTATCAAAAATAAGGTTACTACAACTCTATGGGAAAATTTTCCTTTTGGGACTCTTTGGAGGAACTGTCAGTAAGCTTTGGTCTCGAAGCAAACAAGGGAGCCCACGAGGGAAGACAGCAAGTTCTGACTCTTATAGAAGCTCCCTTCTGAGATCCCAACCGGCTGAAAACCCAGTGTATGCTCCGAGAATCTGGCATTTAATTCAGGTAAACAGAAGGCCACTGATGAGCAACTCCAAGCCCAAGCTGGCCCCATGCCCCCTACACACCACTTAGAAAAGATCAAACTCGGGTCAGGTCAGCCCCTATGTCCTACAGACTAGAAGCCAGAGGCTGAGGGAAGCCTGTCATTGGGTTTGGACTCCAGGTGGCTATGAGCCTTGCCTGGCTTGTCTGAGGCGTGGGGCAGAAAAGAGGTGACTCTGCATCTGGACTCAACGATGCTGGGAAATAGCAGTCCAGCAACTCAGAAAGTGGACGTCTCACAGTACTCACAGCCTCACCGGGACAACTGAAGGGCCAGGAGGTCTTCTGCTGAGTCAAATGTAAACACCATGGTTACCTGCCAAATGAGTGATAAAATAATGTGTTTCAAATCAGAGTGAGTAATGCAACTCTCTGTATTAAAGTCATTACTATTTATCAATATCCCATTTACAATGGAAAATGGGGGGGGGGAACCCCAGTGAAAGAAGATAGTATTAAGAGGGACCATGAGACAAATTACATCTTGCAAACACAGGACACAGTCCAAAGACAACTAACTTACAGTCCCATCAGAAGACTAACTCACTCGGCAGCGGCATCCGAAGGCACTGCAGCATGGTCTGGGCTAGTTAGGCAGTTTCCAGAAAGTCCAAGAAAAAGGAAACCCTTTAACGATGGCAAAATAATATGAAAGCTTAAACACAGTTACAGATAATGCATCTTCTCATTTTTTAAAAAATGTATTTAATTCCTAAAAACATCTTTGTTTTTCCTAAATTAGCATTCATATAAAAACAGCCAGCTATCGTCTCATCATCTCCAGGTGGCCTGAGGATCCCAAGTGCCTCTTAGATGACAAGGACCAAGATGCACGGAGGACAGAGATGATTCGGAAACAAGAGGTAGGTGGTGGCAAATGCACTGCAGGGCCAGAGCTGACAGGATGGAGGCACAGGCCCAGATGCCCAGGTCCAGAGGGTATCTGGGAGTATCCACAGATTCCACCTTGGGTGATTATGATGATCAAACACATTCACTAACACGTAAGCTCCCCAAGGACAGGGACTCCCCCCATTTTATTTACTAACCTACCTCAAGCACCCAGAAGAGTCCCTGGCACACTGTCAGGCCTCAATAAATATTTGTGGAATGAGTCAAGTGAGAAAACAGGGAAGTGCATTTTATATGCTGTAAAGTGCCATCAAATGTATTAATACCAGTTCATCTTTCAGACTCATTAGAACTTTAATCCAAACTGGATTAAAAAAAAAAAAAAACTCTCGTGTTCAGACAGTGACCAAAAGCAAAATATTGATTTCCTAACAGATGTGTGGACAGCTGTTTTTGTTCAAGGAACAATGGAATGGGAGAAACTACTAATGAGAGTAGGTAACAGAGAAGGGGCCACAGAGAGAGTAAAATAAAGGCAGATGCCTAAGCAACCCAGCTGGGGAGGGAAAGATCAGGAACTGGGCAGATGGAGCGGAGAACTTCCTCTCACTCAGCACTCACCAGGAATGTAACTCAGGGCACTCTGCTTTATTAACAAGTCTACTTCCAGAGCCTGATCCCACACGCTGGGGCAATGAGGTCTCAGCTGCCTGGTCATTGGGGCAGTAAGTGTTCAATAAATATTTGTTAAATGGAAGAGAACTGGGGGGAGAGAGGGAATCAGAGTCTGAGCTAATGATCTTGCAGGGACACAGCCCTCAGGAAAATGAGGTTCAAGCTGCCGACAGGTAAGATTTCACTACGAGGACCAGATTTGCTCAGGAGATGAACATGAACATCCATGGAAGGAGAAAAACCTCGACCTGAACTGAAACTTGGACCATCAATTCCTGGAAAGAAGGTTAAGAAGTGCTAGCACCAGTTGGGTAAGAGACGTGGCACCTCAACTAAAGCAGGCCTCTCCCTCATCCAGCGTCTGAAACGAGGGGAAAGAAAAGGGGTCAAAGTGCCTCTCCACACCCAACACTCCTGACACCTGCAGCCCTTCAGGAAGTAACAGTGGGTACTTCCTCCCACAAGGTCTCCATCCACTGGTGGTCCCGGAAGGTCCCGTGAGCCAAAGAGGGGCATCCACGCCAGGTGGCCTCACTGTCCTGGGGGCTCCTGGCGGTGCTGCGTCTTCTGGTGCCGATTGAGGATGGAGCGCTGGTTGAAGCTGCGGCCGCAGGCCGGGCAGCGGTACGGCTTCTCCCCGGTGTGGATCCTCTGGTGCCGGACCAGCCGCTCCCCCTTGCTGAAGCGCTTCCCGCACACCTGGCAGCCATAGGGCTTCTCGCCGGTGTGGGTCCGCCGGTGCACCGCCAGGTTGGCGTTCCTGCTGAAGCGCTTGCCACACTCGCAGGTGTACGGCTTCTCGCCGGTGTGTGTCCGGCGGTGCACCTGTAGATGCTGCCGGCGGCTGAAGCTCCTCCAACAGTCCGCGCACTGGAAGGGCTTCTCACCTGTGTGGCTGCGCTGGTGGACCGCGAGGTGGTGGCGCTGGCTGAAGGTCTTCCAGCACTCGCTGCACACGTGCGGCCGCCGGCCCAGGTGCGTCCGCTGGTGCTTCAGCAGGTACTCGCGCAGCGCAAAGCCCTTGCCACACTCCCCGCAGCTGTACGACTTCTCCTCCTCGTGCGTCCGCTGGTGTCGGACCAGGTTGGAGCTCCGACTGAAGCCTTTCCCACACTCAGGGCACTGGAAAGGCTTCCAGAAGGAGCTGTGGGTCTGGAGATCATCAGGCAGTGGCGCAACGCTGTGCTGGGGCGGGAGCAACCCAGGCGCGTTTCCTAGCGAGCTCTGGGCCTCCTGCTCGCATGGTCTTCCCAACTCCGGGCCCTGGAGAGCGGCCTCCCCACACCGCTCTGCCCGCCCGCAAGCGAGCTGCCCCTTGGGGTCTGCCAGCTGGGTCTTTGCCTCCTTGTCCTTGCTCCCCAGGCCTACAGGACAAAGGAGATACAAACCGACGCTGAAGAGGATCTCAGACTAGAAGGGAAACTTCTAGTCAGAACTTGGCTTCTAACGTGTCCCGTTAACAACTACCAATGATCTCTGTGTATTTCACTTGCTCTGACTTTAAAACCAGACATTCCTTTACTTCTTTCCACCTGTTATGGACTGAATGTTTAGGTTCCCTCCAAAATTCATAGGCTGAAGCTCTCAGCCCCTTGGGGCTGCTGTTAGGAGGTGGGGCCTTTGGACCCTAATTAGGTGAGGGTCTGAAGGTGGAGACCCCAGGATGGGACCATGTCCCAGAAGAGGAGAAGCCAGGGCTGGCTCTCTGAACACTGGGGTCATGTGACCGGGAGCCCTCATAATGGATTAACAGCCTTATAAAAAAGGAGGAAGAGACATGAGATCTCTCTCTCCCTCCCTCTGCCACATGAGGACCTGGCATGAAGGCAACTGCCCGTGAACCAGGAAGAGAGGCCCTCGCCAGACAACAAATGTGCCAGCAACTGGATCCGGGACTTCCCAGCCTCCGGAACTGGGAGATATTAAGTGTCTGTTGTTAAAGCCACCCACTGGGAGGTATTTTGTGACAGCAGCCCAAGCTCAGACCATCTCCCTGCCTTCTCATGGAACCATCTGCTAAATTACAATGCCCTCCCTCTTAATTTCCTACTAAGTCACCCTGTGCTTTCCTTCAAAATCTGACTCAATGCCATCCTCTAAGGAACACACCTTGACTTCTCCCCCGCTATGGGTCTCATCAGCACATGCATTCAATTAGCACTGTTTATTCCACACTTACTTACACATGACCTTGTTGCACATGCAACAAGTCATCAAGATGTTCAGCTTCCCCAGGATCACAGACCTGTTCCAGCAATGTTTCCACATCCTCCCTCAGCTCACTGTCCCTGCTCACACTGTGCCCTCCACCTCACCCTGGTTTATTACCCTGGGTCTCTGGGAGCCTGGCACAGGGACTGACTCAGGGGAGATGCTTCATAACTGCTGATGGGCCAGTGAACGCAGCTGTCTGTACCAAGCCACCTCGACATCAGCACATTTATTAGGAATGAAATGCCCTTCCACAGGTCCTTCCCTTGTTCCCTCTTTTACTCTCTCTAAATTAACAGAATAATTGGTTACATAAGATCAAGAAGAAAAGGGAGAGAAGAGAGCAGAGAGATACTAGGGGGCAAAGAAGCCAAGAAAAGAGGGAAATGACAAGTCACACTTAAACAGGAAAGTCCTTTCAGACAAGGCCATTAAAAGAAAAAAGGAAAAAGGACACTTAACGCTTCCTGATTTGACAAAACACGGAGGAGACAGCTAGCATTTCGATGTCTTACCTGGAGGTGAGACCCCGCAGTCCTGGGGTTCCACATACTCCCCAAAGCAGTCTATCTGGGCTGGAGTTACGTGCCTCCACTCCTCCTCAGGGAAAGCCAGGGCCATGTCTTTAAATGGGCCCAATCCCTGAAACAGCACAGGAGATGGCTAAGGATAAAGAAATAATCCCAAGGCAGGAGCAGATGAAGAGCAGACACACAGGGGGCCACACTCCATGGGAGAACAGAGCGAGATCACTTCTCCCCAAAGAAGAACACTTGTGCCAGAAGGAGAGAGTCTAACTTAATTGAAAAAAAAAATGCTGATGTCTTTCTTCCTCTCCTCTAAATGTCCTTGGAAAACAGAAGCAGGAAACAGCACAGGAACCAGGGTCCCAGACGGCTCCAAAATGGGACTGGAAGTGCCTCCCTCTCGACAGTTTAATGACAGAGAAGTGATAGACTTGTCTGAGGCACTGTATTGAGTCTTTGCTGAAGCCACTTTGCTGGTACCCAATAACCACAGCCTCCAATTTCCACTACTCAGTCACCTCCACTACATCCTCATATTGGAAGGAGATGGGGGCTGCTATTTATTTCCTCACGTAGAATCAATTTTCCCTCAGAGATCAGCAAACACTTGGGCAGGCCCTGTCTTAAGAACAGCGCCATGTTAAAATGAACGTGCTGCTGCCACGACACAGTAAAGAACACTTGTGGCAGGAGGAGAGAGTCTAAACTGAAAAAAAAAATACTGATGTCTTTCTTCCTCTCCTCTAAATGTCCCTGGACAACAGAAGCAGGAAACAGCACAGGCACCAAACCTTGCCCAAACACTGCTTTAATGAGATCAAATTTGAGTCACTTCTCTTTTTTCTGCCAAATAACTTTCCTTCTACAAGGAACTCTTCACTTTTAAGACTTGATGTCCCTTTCAGAAAGCTGTCACACTGGAAACCCCCCACCTCCCTGGGAACACTGGGCATGCCATGGGAGACACACCATGACAGGACTGCCCACCTGTGCTCTAGGGACCGCCATCTGTGGCAAGCTAAGAAGTGCTAACAAGGCCAAAACTCCTGGTGCAGCCTTTGGAGGGGCCAGAGATACCATTTCACTTGGTACTGCTGGGGACCCCCACCTCTCAGTCAGCGACACTCCTGCTGACTCGCGGGGGAGGAAGGGGTCCACAGGAAGAGCAGCCACAGATAGATCCATAAAAGCTATCCACAGAGGGCCACTGATTTCCTGGCCACCCACCACAGCCTAGATCATGCCTGTGGGGTTTCCACCAATAATGGCTTCCTCCTCACAACTGGGCTTCCCTTGTGGCTGAGAGGTAAAGAATCTGCCTGCCAATGCAGGAGACGTGGGTTCGATCCCTGGGTTGGGAAGATCTCCTGGAGGAGGGTGTAGCAACCCACTCCAGTATTCAGTATTCTTGTCTGGAAGATTCCATGGACAGAGGAGCCTGGTGAGCTACAGTTCATGGGACTGCACAAGAGTCAGATATGACTGAGTGACTGAATAACACCACAATTACAAGAGTAATACTGAGTTGACTGAGGAAAAAAAAAAAGAAATCAAAGAGTAATACAAATGAGTTAACTGAGCCTCATGCCTAGACCCTAAGGCATAACGTTCAATCCAAATTAATAACTGATGATAGTCAAGTGGAGAAAACGAAGCTGTCACATCCATCAGGACGAGAAAGGAAGAACCACTCAACTCTGTGCACAGTACTCTGCTGTGCGGAGAACTCTTGCGGAAGGTGCGCCTCATTCAAAGCAACCTTGTGATCCCTGAAGGGCAGGCACAGCTCACCTGGGATCCAGCCGTCAGGAAGCTGGCTGCCACCTCCTGGTCTCTGGTGCTCACTGCAGGGAGGCCAGCACCAGCCTGAAGGACTGGCAGAGCTCAACAGGAAAGGAAAACAGAAGCACGATTAGCATTGTCCTGCAGCAGCTCAGCCACAGGCTCTGCTGCCTGACACACAGAACCCCGGGAACCAGAAGGAGACTCCAGACAGGCCAGGCATGGGTGTACCCCACTCTGTTCTCAGCTGGGAAGAGGGCCCAACCCACTACACATGGCCCTTCAGGACGGTTCATGCTCCCAAGTCACAGGCTCACAACAATCCCCTTTGAGATTCTGCAACACAGTAAAGTCACCTGTTACTTTCAGGAATTTGGTTTATCCACCCACTTAAAAAGAAAAAAAAATCCTTACATGTCAGCTACATATGCCCTGGCGCTCTCCATATTAAGAATGTGAGGGGAAGGAGAAGAAATGACAAGATAGCATGATCCCAGATAGCAGAAATTGAGAGACAGAGCTATAGAAAGCAACTTCACTGCATCTGTTTCCTACTGAAGTCAAGGAGGAAGTCAGGGAAACTCAAAACTGCGCCCACAGGTGCCCTGGTTTGTCAGCTGAGGAGTCTATAAAGGAAAGGGGAACGCAGGGTACAAAGCAGTTTTCTGCACCCTATCTTCTTACTGCTTGCATCTTACCCTGCTCCTGGAAGGCCTGCGTCCCCTCTCCAGGGTCCTGGCTGAGCTGCTCCTCAGCGCCTCGGTCAAGGCCTTGGACGCCTTCCCCGTGGGGCATCCCCCACTCAGGCTTGACCTCCACGGGCCCCAGGTGGACACTTGGTTCCCAGGGGTCTCTGCAAAGTGCTGTCTCCTCCCGCTGTCCCTGCACGTGACACGGAACCTAAGAAGAGTCCCCAACACCTGTTAGAACGAGGCCTGAGTAAAGCTGTCATGAAAGCCATTCCAGCTGCTGGGGGACAGACAAGCTGGCTCAGCTCTTCCCGAGCACAGCAGTAAAAAGGTGAAAAGGAAGCTAAACTGCCTTCATCAGGCTCTGAGATCAGATACTTGTCTGTATCCATGCCATTTGACAAGAGTCCCTTCAGCTCACCTCAGTACTGACTAACATTCCTCAAAGATGCTGAAAACAAAAAATACAAGGCCTAAACTGTGCAGTGAATTAGTGAGAAAAAAAAATGTTCTACAAATAGCAAGGAAAACCAAAACCCACAAAAACAGGCCCTTCTTGGTCCACTTTTAAGCTCCTACTAAAGACAAAACAAAACAACTCTCTTAGACAACACAAGAAGTCAGGGTGACTGCTGTGGGAGAGGGGAAGATAAACTGAAGGAAGGCTGTTACCTGCAAGCACAACAGTAATGCTCGGTCCTGCCCTCTCTTTCCTAGACAGCCAGCAGGGAATTGCACCAGAGAGGGACAGAGACATGACCAGAGTCCCAGGGAAGCCTCTGAGGCGCAAAGTCCCTCATTATGTGAGCCAACGTCCCAGACGCGGTAATGGCACTGCTACAGACAGCGCTCCTGAGAAAAGCCGTTCACCAAGGAGAATTCCCTGCAAGCCCACATACGTCTCCGCCCAAAGAGCAAGGTGACCCCCGGCCTTTGAAATCCATCATAAATGCCTTCCTTTTTTTTCATTTTTTGGCCATGCCACACAGCATGCGGGATCTTAGTTCCCTAACCAGGGACTGAATCCAGTGCCCCCTGCATTAGAAGCCAGTCTTAACCACTGGACCACTTAACCACTGGGAGGTCCACCACTGCCTTCTTGGACCCAAGGCTCAAAAAGGAAGTATGGCCAAGTCCCTGCCCTGATGACCAGAAAAGAAGCTACCGGCCCTTCCACTGGCCCTGCGTCTTCCCGGGAAATGGCTTTCCTTGCTGAAAACTCGTCTACCCTCCAAAAAGTACTTCTAGTGGCCCGGAAGCAGAGAAAGGAGACTCTGCATGCACGTCACCCACTCCCACTGCTTCATCAAACCTCTCGATTCTTTACCGCTTCCCTTCCACATCAACAAAGCAAGACCCAGAACCCCCTTCTCACCCACCGCCTTGGCTTCCAGGGCTCTCTGCGTGAAGTCTTCCACCATGGCCACTAGGGCCTTGCCGCTCTCGGGGCCATGCTCCCAAATCCAGGCGTAGAACTCCCGTGGCAGGATGGTCAGGAACTGCTCCAGCACCAGCAGCTCCAGGATCTGCTCCTTGGTATGCAGCTCGGGCCGCAGCCACTGGCGACAGAGCTCCTGGAGCTCCCTGAGGGCTTCCTGGGGCCCGGCCGCCTCCTGGTAGCGGAACTGCCGAAACCGCAGGCGAAAAGTCTCCGGGCTGGGGTCCTCCCTTGTCCTGCCCCACGGCAGCTCGTTCTCTAGTTTTACCACAGGACCACCCATTTGCTGCTGAGGCTCTTCTGCCATCCCTGGACGCTCCATAAGCATCTTCACACCCCCTCCCAGAAGACTGAAGGTCTGTAAGGAAGACCAGACAGACAACAGGACAGCATAAATAAGACTCCAGGAAGCTCGGGGCATCCCAGTTCTGCCTCTACATCAATAAACATTCCACTGGAAAACAGGATAACGAGACATTTTCAAAAGACTAAACGTATATCCTGAGCCATGTTAATTCAACTCAGTATTTGCTAACCACTTATGTGTGAAGGGTAAATAGAAAACATACAAGACTTAGCTTATACCCACAAATAGCTTAGAATTTCATGAAGAGGATAATACTATAATCATTAAATGGAGATGTATTATAACTAGGTCAGTCACCAGGGCCCACTCTTCCAAAATCAAAGAAAATATACATTAAACATATATCTATGACTGGCCCACAGAAGCTAGAAACACAAGAGGGAACAAGACAGACAAAGCGCTTGCCCTTTGAAACTCACAAACTGGTGCAGCAGATGGACAAAAAATGTAAACAAATATATTTAAATTATAAAAGAGAATCAGTTCTAAAAAGGAAATAAGGAGGGTGATAATGGGGACAATCAACTTGGAGAAGGCTTTTCTAAAGAAATGACACTTAAGATGAGACCCAACAAATGAATGAGAATGAACCAGTCATTCAAAGAACTTTCCAGGCAAAAGCCTGGGGGCTAGACATTACAGGCAGTCTGCAAACAAACCAAAGTGCAATGTGGCTTCAGTAGAGTGCGAGAGGGACAGAACACAGGGGAAGGAGGAAAACAGATTATCCAGGGCCTGGGCATGCAGTAAGAATTATGGACTTCACTCTTATTCCTTATTTTAGTGCGGAGATATATGTTCTTCAAAGGTCAGTCTGCCTGAAAAGTGTCAGCAGAGTATAGATATGAAGGGTCAAGAAAGAAAGCTGCACTTACCGTAGTCCAAACAGGAGACAGACACTTAGATCAGGGAGGTGGCAAAGAAGCAGTTAAGGCATTTTGCAGGTAAAACCAATAGCCTTGTTGGTGGCTAGACTGTGACAGTGTGCTCAGCCTAAAGAAAACAACAGAATGATATACATACCATTACTATAATTGACCAAAAGAATTTCAACTTATGCTTTACCATTTAGAAAGCATGTGAGCACACACTCTCATTTATACGGACAACCATCCTAGTGAGTGTACTTAAGAGACTGAATATGTAAGAGGTCAGACAGATGATTGAGGTCAGCCTCCCAAAACACAAAAATGTAGATAAGAAACATGGGAAGCCAAAAAAAAAAAAAAGAAAGGTTTACACAAGTTCAAGTACTCATGAGAAAGAAGAGACCTATAGACGTGGGGTAGGGGAAAGGGGGGAGAATCGCCTTACATGTAGCAGAGAATAAGCGAATGGCAGTAGGCATTAATATTATCCAAGCGTGTGCTTAATATTCTACTGAGTGTTTGTATATCTATCTATCCTTCTCAAATGTATTTACATTTTCACTCTATTTGTTTTCTCTGCTGCATCGATTGAGATTTCTCTTTCCTGACTTTCTAGCTACTGAATTTGTTCACCCCATGCATTTACCACATTATAGTGCGAATGCTTACCCGTGTGTCTCCATCTACGAGATTCCCTTCGGTAGTGAAATGTCCTCATTCTGGGGAATTCCCTGGCGGTCCAGCGGTTAGGACCCTCAGCTTCCACTGCAGGAGGCACGGGTTCTGTCCGTGCCTGGGAACTAAGAGGCCGTCCTGACCGGGCCAGGGGTGGGGGGAAAGCCCTCACTCACTCATCTTTTGCTTCTAGCACTTGACAAATAGAAGGCGCCACTTTATTATTCTTTCAATGAGCTTCTCGTTCTAAAACGACCACTTTTCACTCTTCAGAGTGTTCTGCTTCGGCTCAAGATATCCGGGTTCCGGAGACCTCCCCCGTTAAGCCAACCCTGGCCGGGCGCGACCAACCTCGCTCCTACCTGAGCCGAGCGCCGTGCGGCGCCCCCGGGATCCCGACCCGCAAGGCCTCGCTGCTGCGGGAGGCAGCTCCGGGGAGACGCGCGCCCTCAGCGTCAGCCTCGCCGCCACCGCCGACGCCCGCAGCAGCCCCACGGCACGGAAGCCGGGCCCCAGCCGCCTCGGCCCCGCCACTCAGACTCGCCTCCCCTCACAGCCCCTCACACCTGAGGTAGGCTCGCCCCAGCCCGCGGCGAGCCGGAAGTGGGCGACGGACGCCGTCAGACAGGTGCGCTAAGGGGGCGGGGGGTGGGGGGGCTTCCGTTTCCTCTCTAGGACGCTTGGAGGCCGGTGCGTCTCGTTGATCCCCCTTCCCTGGGGCCCGTTCGGGAGCGCGCGCCCGACCACCAGAGGCTCCACCCACCTGCCTCCTTTCAGGCTCACCGAAGCCGGGCCCTTAGCGCCTGCGTGCCTTTGCATCTGCGCTCCATTAAGGGGAGGACGCTTCTCCAGACACACCGCGAGATAAAGCGCCTCCCTCATGGCACTTTAGATTAGAGCCCAGTCGGTCAACACATGTTTACTGCATCCTCCGGCGCTTTGTGCGGGGCTTAGGGTCAGAGAGTGACGGAGGGAAGCACCCGGGTAGTGTGGGTACGCATAAGAGGCTTCTACCCTGGGTACTGTGTGGGGGCGTTGGGTAGGGGCTAGTTAGGGAAGGTTTCCTGGAGGAGCCGACACCTGAGCTCAGATTTGCTTCAGTTCAGTTCATTTCACTTCAGTCGCTCAGTCGTGTCCGACTCTGCGACCCCATGAACCGCTGCACGCCAGACCTCCCTATCCATCACCAACTCCCGGAGTTTACCCAAACTCATGTCCACTGAGTCGGTGATGCCATCCAACCATCTCATCCTCTGTCTTCCCCTTCTCCTCCTGCCCTCAATCTTTCCCAGCATCAGGGTCTTTTCCAATGAGTCAGCTCTTCGCATCACGCGGCCAAAGTATTGGAGTTTCAGCTTCAACATCAGTCCTTCCAATGAACACTCAGGACTGATCTCCTTTAGGATAGACTGGTTGGATCTCCTTGCAGTCCAAGGGACTCTCAAGAGTCTTCTCCAACACCGCAGTTCAAAAGCATCAATTCTTCAGTGCTCAGCTTTCTCTATAGTCCGACTCTCACATCCATACGTGACTACTGGAAAAACCATAGCCTTGACTAGACAGACCTTTGTTGGCAAAGTAATGTCTCTGCTTTTTAACATGCTGTCTATGTTGGTCATAACTTTCCTTCCAAGGAATAAGCTTTTTTAAATTTCATGGCTGCAGTCACCATCTGCAGTGATTTTGGAGCCCCCAAAAATAAAATCAGCCACTGTTTCCACTGTTTCCCCATCTATTTGCCATGAAGTGATGGGACCAGATGCCATGATCTTAGTTTTCTGAATGTTGAGCTTTAAGCCAACCTTTTCACTCTCCTCTTTCACCAAGAGGCTCTTTAGCTCTTCTTCACTTTCTGCCATAAGGGTGGTGTCATCTGCATATCTGAGGTTATTGATATTTCTCCCGGCAATCTTGATTCCACCTTGTGCTTCTTCCAGCCCAGCGTTTCTCATGATGTACTCTGCATATAAGTTAAATAAGCATGGTGACAATATACAGCCTTGATGTACTCCTTTTCCTATTTGGAACCAGTCTGTTGCTTCCTGACCTGCACACAAGTTTCTGAGATTTCCTGGGTGGACCCAAAAGTGAGGTCAGGTGGCCCCAGCACAAGGAGCACGATGAGGAACCCAGCGAGTGGTGGGCGTTAGTGGCTTCCCCGCACCCTCACGACCACTAGAGCAGGTGGCTGAGCTAAGTACTTAGGGTGATGGATGACCTGGAGGCAATGAGAAGCCAGTGAAAGTGTTAGTTGCTCAGTCCTGTCGGACTTTTTGCGATCCCATGGACTGTAGCCCTCCAGGCTCCTCTGTCCGCGGAGTTCTCTAGGCAAGAATACTGGAATGTGTTGCCATTTCCTCCTCCTAGGGATAGTCCCGACCCAGGGATGGGTTCTTTACCATTAGCACCATCTAGGAAGGCCAAAGCATGTGTTCTCCCCAGCTATAACCAGCCTAGCTGGGAGGCAGAGTGCTCCCCAGTATGAAAGCACCTCAAGACTATTAAGGGGCAACTTTAGAGGTGCCTGCAAGAGGCCTCTGGCTCTAGTGAGAGGCTCAGTGCCCATGTGTGGACTGGCTAACCTGGCTATTATTTCCCAAAGCATAGACTTGTTAGGCTCAGACTCCCAGACCTGGGAGCTCAGTGTTGGGGAAGCTTCCACCTATTACCACTTCCAGCCCTTCCCTCCAACAGAGACATGAGAAAAGTTCCCTGTACTGAGTCACAGTTTTTGTCTGGGAACCCTTTTTAATGTCATTATCTCAAACACCTTCTGCTGTGGTTATATCTTGAGTTTTTATTTTACAAAACCTCGTATCACTTGGTCTTTTCCTGATACTCCTCCCTTCCCTCCTGCCCTCTAGGCTGCATGCTGGTGTTTTATTTGTTTTTCAGCCACACCAAATAGCACTCAAGATCTTAGTTCCCCGACGAGGGCTGGAACCCGTGACCCTTGCAGTGGAAGAGTGGAGTTTTAACCACTGCGCCGCCAGGGAATTCCCTTGTCTGTTTTCGGAGGTATGGATTAACAGACAGTAGTCCTCTTTTTATTGAAAACACTTGTCCAAAAAAATCACTCAGAAAGCTCAGGAAGAATTCAAAAAATGTTTAACAAATATCAAACACACGCAGGATAGAATCACTGTGAGTAGGGGGAAGGGAGGGGTTGACTTGACGCTCAAGAGCCTTGTCAGAAGTGGCAGAGACTGGTGGAGACTGCAGAGCTGCACACACTGGCATGTGTGCACTCGCGCTGCTTGACAAAGGGCAGGGCACAGACTGTCTGGGTCTAGATGATGGTTTCTTCCTTCAGCAGCGTCTCCTTCTGCATGGAGCTCAGTTCTCCTCCCAGACTATCCAGATTTTCCAGGTATGAGATCTCTTGGGTGTCCTCAGTACTCTGGGAAATGGGCAACAAATGGCATCTAGGGCAGGCTATTTCTTGGATGAGGCAGATGGCACCTGGGTCACAGCAAAAGTTTGAGTCAGGAGAGAGAAAGTGTATCAGGCTCAGTGCCCCAGAGGTTGGAAATTCCCTCCTCTGACCTGATTCCTCTGATCTGCACCTGCCCTCCAATTTAGAGTTTTACAGAAACAGAAGGCAAAACAGTACATTAATGGACAAAGCATACAAATAGGTGGATAAACTCAAGGAACCATGGCCAGTGCTGGAAGTTATCTGAGCAATTGTCTAACCTTTAATAGGTAAGAAAACCAGGTTTCAGAGAGCAAAGTTAAACACAAAGTCCAGGCCTCTTCATGCCCAACCCATTCAAAATTCTCAATAAGTTTTGAATCTTACTGGAAGGAAGGGAGAGTGAATATTAAGGAACAAATGGAGATATCCTGACTGGAGAAGAAATGCTGCATTATGGCTAAGACTGAGATAAAACACAACCTCTATTTTCAGCTCTACAGTCAACAAGATACTCTCCCACTAAACAAAACTTCTAAATATTTCTTCAAAAACCTATTTATAAATATATCATCAAGCTGGCATCAGAGTAAGACATTTTCAGAAGCCAAAACCATAATGATTTCAGGAATCTAGAGGGTTAAGCAAACACACAATTAGCCTTCACCTTGGAAACATCTGTTCAACCCAGGTGACCCTGAGTTTCCATTCAGTTGGCCATTCAGGACACAGAAAATAAAAGGAAAGCCCAGGTCCTGTGTGCAATGAGGGGGTCTAGTAAGAGTCAACCACATGAAACTGGAACTTCAAAGTTGCCTGCATGGACTCAGAATTCACAAGCACAGGCTAGCTGTCATGTGGGTCTGCAGCTGGACTCATAGTACCTAAGCATTTTGACTGGGATCCTAGGGTAGTTGTTGTGCACCCAGGCACCAGGCAGAAGCAAATGCAAATCCTTTTTTAAGGAAACACGTTAAATACAGGCCTCAAAGATCTTCCAAAAAAATTTTTTTCAAGGAAAATGAGTTCACAGTCAAAACCCACAGAACATAGGAAGGAACAAGGCACCACAAGCAAGAGCTTGTAGAAACAGGGGCAAGTAATTCAACTTTAAAACTTATAAGATACAGAATATAAAATAAGTATGTTTAGCATGTATAATAAAAATATATTTAGAGAAGAGATTTAAAACATAAGGAAAAAGTATAAAATGAGATTTACAGGAAAATACAACATCTAGTTATAACATAGATTAATTGAAAGAAAAATTTAAAGGCTAGGTTAAATAGATCAGACACAGCTAAAAAGTGAATGGATAAAACTGAAGATGTAGCTAGATACATTATTCAGAATGCAGCCCAGAAAGACAAAGACAGAAAATATGAAAGAGAAACTGACAGACATGCAGGATAGAGTATTAAGGTCTAACAGAAGTCTTCCTGGGGTTCCACAAAAGACAAAAAGAAAAAAAAAGATATTAGGGAGGAGATAAAAAATGTTCTAGAAATACCACTCCTCAGCTTCAGTTCATGCACCAAATTGTATACTTTAAAATAATGGATGGATGAAAGAAGTAATAAGGGGAACAAGAAAATATTTGAAATTGAACAACAAAAAATATTACACATCAAAATGAGAGCTGCAAATAAAGATGCAATTCTTAGATGGGGATTAAAGCTTTAAATGCCTACTTAGAAAAGAAGAAATAATTCATGAGCTTAGATCCTGATTTAGAAAGTTGAAAAAGGAACAGAAGAATAAATACACAAAAAAATTAAGTAGTGGGGAGGGAAGTTCCAAATAAGAGGCAAAAGGCAATTACATAGAGAACAAACAAGGTTTGTTTTAAGAAAGCTAAAAAGCTGATTCTTTGAAAAGACTAAAACAACTGATAAACCCTTGACAAACTGAGTAATGAAAAAACAGAAAAATCAGGTATGAAAAAGCACACAACTACAGATGCAGAACAAAATTTTTAAAATATTTTTGTCAATAAAATTTAAAACTTAGATAAAATGTATAAAGAAATATATAACTTGGCAAAACTGACTCAAGAATAAAATACCTGAATAGTCATGTAATCATTAAAGAAACTGAATCATTAACTTAAAAATTCTCCCATAGAAAAATACCATGCTCCTTCTACTGGAAAGCTTAGTTACACAATTAAATACCCAAGGTAGTAAACATAAATGAAGCTTAATTCCTCATATTAATATGGAGGAATCTCAAGATTTTACCCACTCGATCAAACATAGCAAATTCCAAAACAAAAAATACAGTATCATAATACTCATATAACATATTAAAGTATGCAAAACTAAATAATACATTGTTTAAGGATATATAACCATGTAGTAAACATAACTGGCATGAATTTCAGAATAATTGATTCCTCAGGATAGAGAAGAAGGTGAGAGAAGGAAGAGCCACATGGTTGGGGGGAACTTCAAAGATTCTTAATATTCTAACATAGTTCATTAATTTTAACAAGCCCATTTTTTCCACATTTTAACATCTTTTAATAAAGATGTGCCCTACAAGCTATGAGCACCTTAGAATTATATTTGGCATCAGTCTTTTCTTTCTCAGTGGTACATAAAATAAGGGTGTATCCACTCCAGTACTCTTGCCTGGAAACTCCTATGGAGGGAGGAGCCTGGTGGGCTGCAGTCCATGGGGTCGCTAAGAGTTGGACACGACTGAGTGACTTCACTTTCACTTTTCACTTTCATGCATTGGAGAAGGAAATGGCAACCCACTCCAGTGTTCTTGCCTGGAGAATCCTAGGGACAGGGAGCCTGGTGGGCTGCCGTCTATGGGGTCGCACAGAGTCGGGCACGACTGAAGCGACTTAGCAGCAGCAGCAGCAGCAATTTCTAAACAATGGATTTGACAAAATATGGCTAGTTCTTAAATATATGGTGGAAATACGGATGTATGGTTTATAATTACTTATATCTTACAGATATACCCTTTGTTATATATTCAATGTATAATAAAATTGAGTCTAAATAGGTTATGATCGTGGGTCAGGTTAATATTGTGGGAAGAGGATGAGGAGTAGGGACAATCAGACGGGATCAGATGGGATGAAGAACTTAGATGATGATGATAAGTAAAGAAAAAGGGATTCAAATGAGGAATAAGATCACAGATTTCAAGCTGGAGAGATAGGGATAGAAAGCCTTAGGAACCAGGATGGTGGAAGGGAGCACATGAAATGTGCACGTTTGGCTCTAAAGTCAAGGAAGATGGGAATGGGGAGGGTGAGGGTGGAGGAAAGAGTTGAGGCGGGCCCTAGAGCAGTGCCATCCAGCAGACCCTCCTGCATCCGCACTGCCCAACGTGGAAGCCACTGAGCACATAACAGTGTGGTTTTTGAATATATGAGGTGTAGCTAGTGTGACCAAGGAACTCAATTTCTAACTTTATTTCACGTTAATTAATTAAAGTTACATAGGCACATGTGGGGGCTTCCCTGGTAAAGAACCCGCCTGCAATGCAGGAGACCCAGGTTCAATTCCTGGGTGGGGAAGATCTCCTGGCAAAGGAAATGGCAACCCGTGCCAGTATCCTTGTCTGGCAAATCCCATGGACAGAGGAGCCTGGCGGGCTACGGTCCATGGGGTCGCAAAGAGTCGGACATGACTGAGTGCCTAAACAGCAGCAACAGCCACGTGTGACGAGGGTTTTGAGCAGCACAGCTCTAGAGTGCCCACAGCTCCTGAATCCAGACAGAGGGCGGGGAGAGGGCGCCAGGCCCAAATCACTCACCAGCCACCATGAACAGCAGGATGCTGAAGCCCAGGACGTAGTAAGGCCACTGTATGGAGAACTGCAGGGGGCTGGGCTTCATCCGCAGACTCTGGATCTCCAGGGCGTGCAGCAACAAGGCTAGGAAGGCACAAGCCCCTGCGGGATCACAGGCCCCCTTGGTCTCCTCCTGCCCCTGCTCCAGCCTTCCAGCACCTGCGTGAGGCTCCTTTCTCCTGCCCGGGCCCCTTCCGCTTTCAGAACCAACAACCTCCACCCCACACACCTGTCTCACCCTCCTTTCTAACTCTTTGCAAAGCCTGTGTGCCTTGCCTCTCAGAAACCCCTTTCCTGGCTACCCTCTGTGCCTGTGTCGTGGGCCGACTCCAGATGGGCCCCAAGCATGACACTCCCACTGCGAGCATTCCACCTCCTCCATCTGACGGGAGCTTCCCAGGGCAGGGCCTTGGTCAGCCTATTAAAGTTAGAAGGTTCTAGTGGGCAGAGATGGTCTCTTCCATTCATTCATCCAAGTAACATTTGTATTTGGTTTATAGTCTATATTTCAATTATATTATAACTCTGTACTAGGTTCCAGGACAGCTGCTAGGATAGAGATGATGGGAAAGACCCCCAGAGAGACGTTGCCAAGCCAAGGTGATGAGGGCTGGGCCCTCTGGAAGTGCAGTTAGGAGGAGCCCCAAGGAGGGGGTGGCTGTGCCCTGGGCAACTTCACAGAGATGGAAACAGAGGAGAGGGGCCTAGAAAGTCCCTCTCCTGACCTCAGACAGAGCCCATCCCCCCATCTTTGGACCCCTCCCCAAGGCTGGGGCCCACCTGCTGCTCCCCACCTGTGAGGAAACTGATGAAGGCTGACACAAAATTGTGCTTCCGGGTCCTCGGAAAGAGCTGAGATGCAAAGGACACCATGATGAAAGTGGTGAGGAAAGACAAGACAACAGCGGACAGCAGGGAGACTCGGCCGAGAATGACGTAAACTGCAGCGGAGGGCAGGAGGGAGAGCGGGCTGGGCCCCGGCACTCAGCCCAGAGGCCGGAGCCCGGCAGCCTCGGGTCCCCAGGCGTGGCCTGGGGCCCAAGTTCCGACCCCCCATGGGAAGAGCGCACAGCTGCCTAATTTCATCTAACCCCAAGAGACTGAGAGAAAATGTCCTTTCAGGCGTGTTCAGTTCTGCTCTATCTGCCCCCACCAGTCCTCTGTCACCCCCCAAACCCCAAGCTGGCCCCGCTTCCCTCTCCCCGATCCCCGCCTTCAGCCCTCCATACTGGATAAGGGTCGAGGCTTCCAGCACTTGATATGGAAGCAGTTCTCAAATAGGCCACTGAAGAACACTTCCTGGGACTCCTCGTTCACCAGCCGCACCCAGAAGGGGAAGATGGAGACCAGCAGGATAAGCAGGTAGCCCAGGGAAGTCAAGGCAGGGGCTACGGCCCAGGTGAAGCCCTTCACATCTCCGTCCTCTATCGTCAGCATCACCTGGGGGAGGAACAGTGAGGGAGCCCCACGCTGCACCAGGTGATGGAGATGGTGCCCACGGACATGGCAGCAGACGTGGGGCTCAGGAAATGTTTGTTTTGCTTTGATTAACCTTCCAGACCTCTTCAGCTGGCCTAACCAACACAGAAAACCTTTTCTCTCACTAACTCACTGGGTAATCTTGAGTGTGTGGGGTCCCTTCTGTGAGCCTCCATTTCCACCTTGGTAAAATTTCCACCTCTCCCAGCTCTAAAGTTCTAACTTTTCAGTTCTGTTTTAACAGCCCCTCGCCCCAC
>SJYT01082633.1:48778-86904 GCA_006410635.1 Cephalophus harveyi
GGGGCCAGCTTGGGGTTTGGGGGGTGACAGAGGACTGGTGGGGGCAGATAGAGCAGAACTGAACACGCCTGAAAGGACATTTTCTCTCAGTCTCTTGGGGTTAGATGAAATTAGGCAGCTGTGCGCTCTTCCCATGGGGGGTCGGAACTTGGGCCCCAGGCCACGCCTGGGGACCCGAGGCTGCCGGGCTCCGGCCCTGTCTCTTATACACATCTTGTTAGCTACAGTCTGCCCTTGGAGATTTCAGAATGAGGACCAGGCAGATATTAAAACCAGGGCCTGGAGTGCCTTTACTCAGGGACTGGCCCTCTTGCCTCAGGACCTGGGGTTTAGATGGACAGGGGTCCACCTGGTCCTCTGCTGAAAAATGAGCAGAAAATATGCACACAGAAACTTTTAAAAATAGTTTTAGAGTTTCATAGACCCTCCTGAAGCCCTAGGCTCCCTCAAGTCCTGGAGGTTGAGCCCCTCAGTTAAGGATCCCTCATAACTTCTCCATCACCATCAGCTGTCATCAAGGATGTCTTCCTAGAAGGAACACCTCTGATATGGAAGGTAAGCACTGGCTGGAACTGGCTGTGGAAGCTGTGACTGTGTCCCAGTTTTATCACTTGCTGGCTGGGTAACCTCAGGGAACTCACTAAAACTCTCAGGACCTTGGGTTCCCCATTTGGAAAAGGGAGGAGATAACACTTGCCCATTGAGGTTCTTGGGCGGACCAAGTAACACGCTGCGAACAAAGCATCAAGCACAGTGCTTAGGGCCCAGGTGCTTGGTTAAGGATTCACCTAGTCAGCCTCCTCCCTGCCTTCGCCCAGCCTGGCAGCCCTGAGGAATGAGGTGGAGAGGGCCAAGGAGGGGGAGGAGAGGAGGGTCGTTGGGAGCCTGGGTGCAGCAGCGAGGGTGGGCCCTGGCCAGATGGCCCCCGATGACCACAGCCATGTGGCAGTGCAGGAAGGTGGCACCCGGAGGTCAGAGGGACAGGACAAGGGAGATGGGGACACCCTGAGACAACAGCCCTTGTTTCTGCTGCCTCAGCAGACTGTGCCTGGCAGCGCCAAGCTTCCAAGCGGCACACAGCAAGTGAGGGGCTTCCCTTTCCTCTCAGCCCCCGTGTGTGCCCAGGCACTGGGGCCCCTCCCTGCAGCCAGGCACAAGGAGTATCTCTGAGGCTTTGAGATCATCTGATGACAACAGGAAGAACTAGCCGGAAGGCAGAGGAAATCCACTGCTTACAGAAGAGTTAACAACTGTTCCTCTTTGCTCTCAGAGCGCTTGGGAAATTTCTAAAGCACTCTCTCCTCTTTCTGTCATTCCCCAGTTTTTCTTCTTCCCACCTGAAAAATTTATCCTGCCCTCTCTGCAAAGCTACCCTTTGAGATCTCTCCACCCTCTGGGCAGTACTGATGAATCACCCAAACTTCAGGGCCTTGGTTTCCTTCACTCTAAGAGGATGAAGTCACTGGGCCAGAGAGAGTTGAGTCCTGGCTCTAAAGCTCTCCAGGCAGGAGTCACAGCCGCATCCTGATCCCGTCCTCTGCAGGGAATGGCGTGTCCTGGACATTTTCAGCTGATGCTCTGAGTCCCTTCCTGTCCCCAACCCCCAGCCCTTTGCACCTCAACTTGGCTAAACTGACCTCAGTGTCCCCCCATTTCAATCACCTGCGCCATCACCCACACTCTAGTGTGGGGTTCCTGCTGCCTTCTCTGTTTCTCCCACACTTTCACCTCATCAATCGTCCTCACCTTCTCAAGTTTTCTTTCATAAAGTCTCTAAAGTCTCTCTCCTGCCCCTACACCCACCATGACTCTCTCCATTCCTGGAACACCACAGTCACCCCAAGCATCTCCAGTCTGGGTTTCTTCTCTGACAGCAGGTCTCTTCCCCTTTAAGCCTTTTAAATCCCACATCTTCTGCAAACCTCAACTTGGTCCTTTCTACTCTCTGGACTCTCCCAGCCACCAGTCTTTATCCATTCACTCCACAAAAATGAACTGTGTACTTACTGGGCGCCCCATGCCCAGCTTAGGCCAACAGGGAGAATCAGGGATGAAAAAAGACAGGAACTCTCAGGCTCTGGGTAACTACTGGGGAGAAGAGACACATAAACTTGTCAGGCAGTACAGTGCTTTCCCCTCCTCGCCTGAGGTGACTCTGAGCTGTCCCCTGGCCCTCCCCAGCTGCTCTCCAGAGAGGAGGACCCTGCGGGCCTTTCTCCAGGGATAAGCCAGCCTCTGCACGGAGCTGCCCTCAGTGCTGGCTCTGGACAACTGGGCACCAGGGGCATAAGCCAGACTCAAAGGACCATGGACAAGTTACTATAAAGGGGGATTTGCAGATCCTTTTGTACAGATGAAGAAACATCTGGAAAGGAGAACAGACTGGTCCGGGATGCCACAGTCAGTCAGAGTGGACACGGGGACCACAACCCTGAACGGCCACCCCGTCTCCTCACCTCTTCACCAGTCACCACTAGCCGGCAGCTGGGTTTGGGATTCCCAAAAGTAGAGGAGAGGGAGACAGAATGTGGGGGGAGAGGGTTGCCAACTTTTACTTTGCCAAGATCATTCAAAACAAAACGAACTTACTATCATCTACTCTCACTGACGTTTCAATTATTTTGAAAAGGGCCAATGACTGGAAGAGCTGCGTGCCCCACCGGGCCTGGTTCCCGCTGGCAGAGTCTTGTCTCCCTGCGCTCCGGCGCCCAGCCCTGGAGCAGCCCTGTCACCAGCCCAGGTGCAGCGGAGCCCAGATAAGTGGATCCCGGGCTGGAACCCGGAAGAGAACTGTCTGGGCCCCCGGGAGCCTCACTTCCCACTTGTCCCACCAGCCAGTAATTTGAGGTCACTTGGGCTGAAAGTGACTTAGGCTGGGTGAGGGGTTCCTTCCCACTGACGACCCTCCTCGGTCCTCAGTGGCCCCAAAGCCCCAGTGACATTATCCAGACCCATACATGGGTCCTGACCTGGCCATTGGGCCCCAGATCCAGCCCCATGGCTCCCAACAGAAGGGTAATATTTGGCCTGGGGGGCCTCCTTCACGCCCTCCCCCTCCTAACCCGAGGCTCCACCTCCGCTCGCCCCTCCCCACCGGTCTCCAGTCCCTACACCCGCCCAGGTTGCTGGCACAGCCCTTTGGCCGGTGGTCAAGACCCTCCTTTGCTCCCCACCCGCCTCAGGCCAGCGAGGGGATGCTCAGTCTCCTCACGGAGCCCACCGAGCCGGAGCCCTCGGGGCCCTACGGGGCTGGGGGAACCTTGCCTCCCGGGCGGTTACGGTCCAGGCCTTGCTCACCCGTACACAGAATGGGGTGGGGGTGGGTGCACCCACCGGATTCGAATGCCAGCTCTGCCATCACCAGCAGGGTGCCCTTGGGGAAGTTATTTCTTCTTCCTGGGCATCAGTTTCCTCATCTGTGAAAAAGACATTATCACAGTGACTTGGGAGATGCGCTGCAGACCTCGCGCTCATCCCCCATCCCCCGCCATTCCCAGTCTTTCCCTCGCCCTGCGCATGCACTCAGGCACACCCCCCAAACCCCGCCCTGGCCGGCACAATCCTCTGCCCACCGCTAAAAGGCTGTCTACACCTCTCCCAAGGCGGGCTGGTTTTAAACTTAGGCTCTTCCAAGAGAGGAACTCTAGCTCCTAGCCCTGGTGGTTGAGCTGGGGGGCTGGTTTGTGTGGCAAGAGGGGCCACACTTGGAGCTGGTGAGTCACCAGCTCCCCGTGCTTTGAGACTAAGCTCACCAAGGAGAGGCATTTATAACTCATTAAGATTTTTAAGAACCAGGACCATGTCTGGCACCTCCACACACCTCTCCACTAGCAGGAACATATTCAAAGACAACAGGAAAGGATGAGAGCTGATGAACCATTAATTTATTGAATCACCTAACATGTGAGAGGTGATTATCTATCATGTGAAAGAGGGCTTCCCTGGTGGTTCATATGGTAAAGAATCTGCCTGCAAAGCAGGAGACCCAAGTTTGATCCTTGGGTGGGGAAGATCCCTTGGAGAAGGAAATGGCACTCCAGTATTCTTGTCTGGGGAACCCCATGGACAGACGAGCCTGGCGGGCTACAGTCCATGGGGTTGCAGTCAGGCATGACTGAAGCAACTAATAAACATCATGTGAGAGGCTCACTGTATAATCAGTATTCTACCTATCGTAAGGTTCAGGCCCCAATTTGCAAGGCCTCAGGCAAGACAGGTCTTTCTTGGCTTAGTTGGGCAAGGCGGAGTACAGTTGAGAAGGCCTGGAGCCAGGCCAGGGAGACCTCTCTGCCCTGCTCTCAGAGATGGCATTTGATCCCTCCATCCCAGAGGTTGTCCTTCTCCAGGTGGCAGGGGAAATAGTCAACTTCCAGGCTCACAGCCTCACTTTTAGTCACCCTCAGGAAAAAGAATGTTTTCTTCACCCTATTCCCACCCCTACTTGTTTCCCAGTTCCCCAGGGACTCTGCCTGGCTCAGCTCTGGTCACAAGCTCATTCCACTCCACAGAAGAAGATGCGTCAGCTGTGCCCCACAGAGGCCAAGCAGGTAGAATCACCAAAGAAGTGGAAGGTTTTGAGGAAGGAGGCAGATGAGGCCCCCAGGGTAAAGCGATTAGCAATTCATTCCTGCTGCTGCTGCTGCTGCTAAGTCGCTTCAGTCGTGTCGACTCTGTGCGACCCCACAGATGGCAGCTCACTGGGCTCCACCATCCCTGGGATTCTCCAGGCAAGAACACTGGAGTGGGTTGCCATTTCCTTTTCCAATGCATGAAAGTGAAAAGTCAAAGTGAAGTCGCTCAGTCGTGTCTGACTCAGCGACCTCATGGACTGCAGCCTACCAGGCTCCTCCGTCCATGGGATTTTCCAGGCAAGAGTACTGGAGTGGGGTGCCATTGCCTTCTCCGAATTCATTCCTAATAAACAGAAACTCCAAGACAAGAATAGCAGGATGTGTAAGGGAGGAGGCTGGCCCTGCTCAGATGACACATTTCTTTTCTTGAAGTCAGAAGATCTCCCCGACCACACAGGCACAGAAAAGGCTCCTTGGAGGCCACAGGGAAGCAATGCCAAGGGATGTTTCCTACCCAGGTGCCTTTTCAGTAAAATCCATCTTGGCTAAGAGATGGTGCGCACACACGGGAGGATCCTGAGATGTACCAAATATGGACCAGGCAAATCAAAATGATTGGCCAAAGGAAAACCAGAAGAAATGCCCCATAAAAGTAATTCAAACTGCCACAAGGGAGGGGGGCCACTCAACGACTCTCTCTCTCTCTCTCTCTCCCCTTGAGTCTATCAACACATACTGTATTTCTCCCCCTCTTTAATACTTTGTTTCACTATTTTCTGTCTCTGTGGGAATTCTTTTCTGCAAAACCAAAGGGTCAGGGCCCTTGTCACTGACCACTGGTCTAGTGGCTAGTATCTGGTACTACCGCAATCTCTGGCTGGGAACCAAAGCCTTGCTCCAAGCAGTTGCTCCAAGGCCACTAGAGATCATATCAGACCACTTATCTGGAGCAGCCAAAGAACGTTCTGAAAAGGAAGAGGGATGTTGTTCTTAGAAGAATGGAGAAATTATGGCAGACTGTAACAGCATCTTCATACACACCCTGTCAAACTTTTAAATGTCATTATACAGCAAATCCAAATCACTGGTATGATTATGCCCAGGCTATCTGGGCTTCCCTGGTGGCTCAGAGGTTAAAGCGTCTGCCTGCAATGCGGGAGACCTGGGTTCGATCCCTGGGTCAGGAAGATCCCCTGGAGAAGGAAATGACAACAAACTCCAGTATTCTTGCCTGGACAATCCCAAGGACAGAGGAGCCTGTTGGGCTACAGTCCACAGGGTTGCAAAGAGTCGGACACAACTGAGAGACTTCACTCACTCACAGATGGAAAAACTGAGCCCCTGGTTAAGAACATGTCCAAACTATCACATGAATGGTTGCTAAAAAATCATGGGCAATTACTAAAAACATTAGGCTTTGGAGGAATAGATTCTTCACATGGTGCTAGAGCTTATCCTCCTCACAAATATTAATTGCAAAAGAAACACATATCTTTATATAGAAGAGATCTGGCAGTCACTCCCTTAAGCCGGTAAACAAACAGTATTACTTGGGGTAGAATAATTTCATGTCACGTGCCTCTTGAGCTGACGACAGGATGAAGGAGGCATCGCCTTTGAGGTGCTCTTGCCAGAAGTAGATCATCAGGCCTCTAGACCTCGTTCCAGTTGAGAGAAAATACAGGGGGTAAGGAGGAAGCTAAACGCCACCTCAGGAAAACCAGGAAATCAATTTCATGGAAAGTTATAAAAGATAACTGTTCTTGACTCCTACAGAAGTCAGTCATTAAAAAAAGGTGGGACTCTTCTAGATTAAAAGAATCTAAAGAGATATAAAGCCAAATGCCATGCGATTTTTTTTTTTTTTTTTTTTCTGATTTGAAATAAGCTAGCTACAAAACACACTCTTGGGAGAACCAAGGAAAATCTAAATACAGACTACATTTTAGATGGTATTATGGAATTTAATTCTTTTTCTTAGGTATGTTAATAGTCTTGTGATTACGTACAAGAATGATCACTCAGAAAAAGCATGCCATAGTACTGGGTTTGCCACAAAGTTTGTTCAGATTTTACTGTTACAGGAAAATCTGAACAAACTTTTGGCCAACCCAATACTCAGGGTGAAGCTTACTTTCAAATGATTCACATAAATAGAAGCACATAAATAGAAAGCAAATATGGAAAAATGGTAATACTGTTTACCTAAGTGGAGGATAGATAGGGTGTTCATTACTCTACTCTTTCAAGTTTTCTGTATGTAAATCAGATAAAAAGTCAGAAAAAACAGAGACCTTGTCTGAGAACACACACAGCCAGAACCTGGACCTGGGTTTATCATTCAGCCACTCAACGCAAGCGCCTTCTCTAATGACAGATGTCAGGTGAGGCGCACACAGTCCCTGCCCTCACCAAGCTTGCAACTAGCACAAACAGATCAATCATTTTTTAAAGTGTGATCAGTGCACAAGAAGTAGAGCAAGCTGTGGGAAATACAGAGGGAGAACAATTCAGTCCGAGGAAAGACATGCCAAGGAGGCCCTTCTAGACAGCATCTTATGCCCAAACAGGGATTGCAGTGTGCAAAGATTTTTACCTGCTCTCCAGCAAGAACTATGGTACAGTGTACTTTGTATATATGCACCATTGTGCACAGAGGACAAAAGTCTGACTTACCTTTATGATGGATGTTTTCTAGTCAATTCTAGTTCTGCCTTTGTTCTTTTTACCCTTTGCTGGTCGCAACTCATTACAATAAATTAATTTTGTGGCCCCACCCCCACCCGAGTGGCTCTTAACCTACATTTGAAAAATACTGTGTCCCAATGAATTTCAGAATGTCTGGCAGAAGGGGTGGCCACAGAGGGCTGGAGAAGTCAGTGGGCAGAGCTGGGATGAGAAGGGTCTTGTTGATTTCAACCTGAGGGCTGTGATGGGCTTTTGTGGGGATGAAAGCAGTCACTTCTGGGTGCCACTGTGGAAATTTGTCTTCCTCCTCCTCCTATCTCCCTTTGCCTGAAGACTCTTCTTACCTCTTCAACCACAGCATAGGAAATGCCTCTCTGCGGGGGGCCCAAGGCTGTATTCAAGGTATGGTTAGGGACTGCCAAGCCAGCCCCTCCCAGGATCAGAAATTGAGAAAGTGTATATAAGCATCAGAAATTTAGGAGGTGTATTTAAGTATCGTCTCCTCAGGAAGCATTTTCGTGCTTTCCCAGGTCTAGAGTAGAGGGACAAGGGAGGAGGGAACTGTCTGCTGGAAA
Source organism: Cephalophus harveyi (assembly GCA_006410635.1). Classification (NCBI taxonomy): domain Eukaryota; kingdom Metazoa; phylum Chordata; class Mammalia; order Artiodactyla; family Bovidae; genus Cephalophus; species Cephalophus harveyi. The sequence goes on from SJYT01082633.1 coordinate 56,613, forward strand.
AGTCAGTGGAGAGCCTGTGAGCTGGAGCTAGAACCTTTAGAGTTCTGACTCCCCTGGGTTCTGTGGTTCCCTGGTTTGTAAAACTTCCCAAATTGAAGTTTTACTGCATAAAACACAACCAGAACCTATCAACAAGCAGGCTCATAGGGCCCCCACCCAATAGCTGGTTCCACTCCCAGTGCAAAGGTCCCTCCCACCACTCCTTCCATCTAGCCTGGGTCAAAAAACTTAGGGCTAAAGAAAAGTGTCCAATGGATTCATTAGCTAAGCCGCTGGCAACCTGGATATAATCAGTTTCGATGGAGCAGAAGCAGTGCCCTGTGCTAAGTGAATGGCAGTTACAAAGATAACAGCAACTGGTGAAAAAACATTTTAAGGGTATGAGAGCAAAGCATGTGTATGACTAGAATTCAATCAGAGAAGGAAAACCATGATGAGACAGACACACACATACACATATACACACACAGCTCTGGCCCAATAAAGGCAAAGAAGGATCCAGGGGAAGGCAGACTAGTTTCAGGCCCAGCCCCAGTGAGCTGAGTCAACAGATCAGCAACAATATCACATGTGAGCTACAAAACCACTGCTGCCTCTCTTCTGCTCGCTAACTCTCCCAAGAATCTCCCTTAGAGCCCAGACAGACTGAAAAACAGAAGAAAGGGGAAGTCTGACACATGCAGTTCAGTCTACTGGATTCTACACATACCAAACCCCGTGACATGTGATACTGAGAAATTATTTGACTTAGAAAACTGGCCCATTTATTTAAAGCTTCTGTAACATATAAAACAAAGAGAGATTCAGTAGTCTGCAGGATACTGAGGAGCGAAAATGGTGGCCTAGAAAACCCAAGAGCCACTTCCATGTACAGTGACAACCAACAGGACAGGTGAGATAGAAGGAAACTATTGGTTTCAAAGGTCATCCTGCTGCTTTCCTGATCCACGAGTCTGAATCCCCCTGATTTGTTCTTCCCTGGAGTGGACCTAACTCATCCTGTTTTCAGAGGATGACTCTAGAGATTTGAAAAACAAACCATAGAATCCCACTCTGATGTAGATCCTCAAGATCAAATAAAAAGTAGTGCAAACTAAAGGTTCCATTTCAGTCACCCCCTCCATGGCGTCACTCTACCCCTTTCACGCCCCTTTCCGACAAACAGCAAGGCTCTCCCCATACCCACCATTCCCCCAACATGAACTGACCAATGCTGAGTAAGGTGGGAACTCTATCTAAAGGTTCTCATGCACTGAATGCATAAGAGATTTTTCAACTGTGTGGATTCTCAGATCTTAGTAAGAGGTGAACTATGACTGAAGACAGTCCACATTCTCTACAGATAAAGGTTTTCTCCCCAGTGCAAGTTCTCTGATGTCGGAGCTGAACTCCGACCAAAGGCTTTACCACCTTCACTTCATTTATGGTTTCTCTCTTGTATGGGTTCCCAGGTGATGAATAAGGTATGAACTGTGCTTGAAGGTTTTCCCACATTCTTTATGTTTGGAAGATTTTATTCCACTGTGAGTCTTCTGGTGCTGAATGAGGTAGGAGTTGCAACTAAAGGCCTTCCCACATTCACTGCACTCATAGGGTCTTTCTCCAGTGTGAATTCTGTGATGTTTGAAAAAGAGTGAACTCCTACTGAAAGATTTCCCACACTCATTACAGCCATAAGGAGTCTCTCCTGTATGGACCCTCTGATGTTCAACAAGGTGTGAGTTCCGACTGTAAGCTTTCCCACAGTCACTGCACTTGTAGGGTCTCTCTTTGGTGTGAACTCGCTGATGTTCTGTTAGATGTGAGCTCTGGCTGAAGGCCTTCCCACATTCAGTACATTCATAGGGTTTCTCCCTAGAGTGGATTCTCTGATGTCGGAGGAGACTTGAACTCCGGCCGAAGGCTTTTCCACACTCATTACACAGGTAAGGCATCTCTCCTGTGTGGGTGACCTGATGCTGGATGAGGTGTGAGCTGCGCCGGAAGGCCCTCCCACACTCATCACATTCATAGGGTTTCTCCTTGGTATGAATTCTTTGATGCTGAGACAGATTTGAACTATGGCCAAAGGCTTTTCCACATTCATGACACTTGTAAGGCTTCTCTTGTGTGTGGATTTTCTTATGCTGAATAAGGTATGCGTTCCGCCTGAATAATTTCCCACAAACATTGCACATTTGAGATTTCTCTTCAATAAGAACATATGACTGCTGGATGAAGTCTGACATATTACTGAAGTTTCGTCCATATTCATAGGGTCCCTCATGTTTGTTTTGTTCACATTCATCTCCTTCATGTAGTCGTGTCCCTACTTCAAGAGTTTTCTGCTTTATAATTAATTGATCCTCAGTCCAGGTCTCACCATCTGACAGAAAATACAAAAAAGGTATATGTAACAGTAAAAACTCCTGGTGGGAAACAGGATGATTAAAGTATTCCAGGGTATTTGGTTCAAAAAAGTATGAAAAATGGCCTTGAAATACAGGGGGAAAATGGACACAAGCTGAGCAGATTTGGAGAAAGTGGTGAGTAAACCAAAGTGAGGATTTATATATGAAGTACCTAATCAGACAAGTACACTGGAATTAGCAGAATAGGAAAACAGAGTTTGAGGAAAGTGAGATTTTCTCAGAACACAGGAAGGGTGATGCTGGGGGTTCTGAATGGAGAGAGGCAGGGACTGAGCAGATAAATCAAAGAGAACTTCACACAAAGGTTCTGTCCACATGGTATCCTGGCCACGTGGGTTGTCACCGTGGTAACCGGCAATACTCCCCATAACCAGAGGCCAGCACCTTCCTCATTCCTGCTGTCTCTCTCCACAGACAGATGCTCACATGCTTACTCACAAACGTTAACATACTTCGACCTTAGAGGAACCTTTTTAGAAATGGTGCCAACTGAGAGGATTTGATAAAGAGAGGGAGAGAATAGGAGGAAATGCTTAAAATATGAAGCATGGGATAGCAAGAAATATTTCCATTATCTATTTCAGCTCTATTCCATATCTCTTTCATATCTATTTCTAAGAGAACCAACAAAAACCAACTCTGCACCCTAGTTGTATCTGAAGGAGACAATGGAAAAAATCTGTTTACTATAATACGTCTCTCCTCCTAAGTTTTACTCATTAAATATGACTTATTGAAGTGCATATGTTACAGAAAGAAGGCCCTCTGCTTAATCTTTCTGGAAGAAGGAGGTGCTGAAGAATATCCAATGTAGTATCATTTCCATCAGCAATCAAAGTAAAACACATGCAGCCCAGATTTTAGTAGGGAATGGTCATTGTCTTTAAGGAATTTAGTAATTATCTGATATCAGAGAACCATATTTATATTTGTTCTCCACCTCCAGATATGTCCTCTTCTATACATTCCATTGGGATATTGGCTTTAAAATTTTTTGTGTGCATGATGGGAACTTTTAAGATCTACTCTATAAGCAACTCTCAAATACACAACATGGTATTGCTAACTGTAGTCACCATGTTATACCTTAGCTTCCTGGGACTTACTTACCTTATAGCTGTAAGTTTGTACTTTTGACGCCCTTCATCCAGTTCTCCCACTCCCTACACCCCACTTTTGGCAACACCAACGTGTTCTCTGTATGCATGAGTTTGGATTTTTCAGATTCCACACACAAGTGAGGTAATGTCCTTCTCTGACTTATTTCACTTAGCATAACGCCCTCCAGGTCCATCCATGATGTTACAAGGGCATTATTTCCATCTTTCTTATGGCTGGATAATGTCCCACTGTGTATAAAGAGAAAGCACGTTTTCATCCATTAGTCCACTGACGGACACTTAGGTTGTTCCATGTTTTGGCTACTGTAAATAATGCTGCAATGAACTTGGGGGTGCAGATATCTTTTCATGGTAATGATTTCATTTCCTCTGAATAAATACCCAGAAGTAGAATCACTGGATCATATGGTAGTTCTATATTTAATTTTATGAGAACCCTCCATACCATTTTCCATAATGGCTACACCAATTTACATTCTCACCAACAGTACAGGAGGGTTCCCTTTTCACCACATCCTCATCAACACTTGTTATTTCTTGTCTTTTTGATAACAGTTATTCTAACAGCTGGGAGTGGATTGCTGGTTTACTGTTTGTACGTCCCCTTGCACATGTGTTTACTTACCTGTTAGACTGCAAGCTCCGAGGGAACAGAGAGAGACTTAGGTTTCTTCTCCATCTTCCTGATATGGCCTCTGCCTGTTTTTCCAGCCTCATTCTGATCTCCCCACACGAAGCCTCTTTACTATCTGTTGAACCACTCTCGTCACATGTGATGGCTGTGATGTTCTAGACAAGGTGCCTTTTACTTGGCCCACTGCCCAACGTGGTTGAGAATGTCAACCTAACTGCTCTCAGGCCCTGTTCAACATCACCTCCTCCATGAAGCTGAAGGTGATCCTTGAAATATTCTTCAAGTCACATAACAGTCACTCAGAACATTTTATTGAGCACCAACAACATGCCAGGTACAGTTCCAGACTCTGAGATCTGTCAATAAGCAAAACAAAAAAATCCTCTTCCATTTTACTAAAGGAGATGGACAATAAACTATGTAAATTACATACTGTTAAAAGATTATAAAGATGCTATAAAAGCAAAAAAGCAAGGAACAAGGATTAGAGTGCCTGGGAGAGTGAGCAAAGGAGATGCAATTTTAAATACCATGATCAAAGGAAGACTAAGAAAACAGCATTTAAGCAAAGACTTGAAGGAGATAAGGATTTCTGAGGAAGAGGAGTACAAATAGAAGAAACAGCAACTGCAAAGGCACCGGGTATTCATGAAGGCAGGTGTGACTGGAACAGAATGATCAAGAGAGAGAGGAGTGAGAAATGAGGTCAGAGACATAAAAGAGGATCAGAGAACACAGGCCACTGTGGCCACAGGTTTGTAAAGAGGTTTTTCACTGAGTGAGGTGGGAAGCCACTGAAGCGTTCTGACCAGAGGAAGACAAAATCAGACACTTCAACAGGATCATGCTGGCTGCCATGCTGAGGAGACCATGGGGAGGCAAGTGTAGAGACAGGACAACCAACCAGGCTGCAGCAACAATCCAGGTGAGAGACGATGGTGACATGAACCAAGATGGCAGCAGAAGAGGCGGTAAGAAGTACTTGGGACTCTGGAGAGAAATGCTGACAGTCACATGGATGGGATTCCTGACTGATGGATATGGATATGAAAGAAACAGGGGTTTTCCTCTGGATTGAATAGCTGGAGGGATGGTGTTACCATCTCCTGAGATGGGTGGTGAGATGGGCAGTATTCGTCAACCAGCTACAGCATCTCCAATAATTAAAAACGAGATTTCCAAGTGGCAGCTGTCATACCAGTCTCTTGAGATCAACTTGTCCCAAACTGGCACATACACTTCCAGTGTGTGAGTACTGGGTATAATATTCTTCAACTCTCCTGTAGCTTTAACATTTTTCAAAAAAAAAAAAAACACAGGAGAAGGCAACAGTGACCAATGACTCTCTTCTCTGCTCCACATTCACTCAGTAAACAAATACTGTTGCTTCTATGATGTACTTCTTGATTTTTTGCCCCTGCCTTCCTATTATCACCGCTAATATGCTCAAGTCAGATTCTAATCACCTCTCACACTAAACAGACCAGAATCTCTTCCTTGGTCTGCAAGCTCATCTGCTAGCCTCCTGTTAAGCAAAGTTTATGTGCTTCAATTTCTGCCAAACAAAATCTAAACTCTTTGGCCTGGTGTCCAACTTCCACGATCTTCCACCATTCTGCCTTTACAGTCATCCTCTATCAGTCTACTCTGTGCTCCAATTACTCTGAACTGTTCCCTGAACATTTATCTCCTCACAAATTCCTTCTCCATTCAACTTTCTACCTCCATGCGCTACAGGTGGTTTCATTGCCAAAGGCCCAGATTCAATCCCTGGTCGGGGAACTAAGATCCCACAAGCTGCATGGTGTGACCCAAAACAAGAAAGAAACAGGTGGACAAACAGGAGTGGGAAAGACCCTGAGAAGGCAAGAGACAGAATCAGGAGAAAATGGTGCTTCCTATACCAAAGAACAAGGGTTTCAAAGAAGAGCAATCATGTCAATAAAAATACTAAGGGGTCAAAAAAAATTAGGGCTGAAGGAAAAAAAAGAAGTGTCCAGTGGATTCATTCGTTAAGCTACTGGCAACCTGGATACAATCAGTTTCGATGGAGTAAAAGCGGTGCCCTGAGCTAAGTGAATGGCAGTGAAAAGATAACAGCAAGTGGTGACGGTTTTTTATAAGAGGTATTAAAGCAGTAGCAGAGCAAAGGGTCGGACATGACTGAGCAACTTCACTTTCACTTTTCACTGTCATGCATTGGAGAAGGAAATGGCAACCCACTCCAGTGTTCTTGCCTGGAGAATCCCAGGGACGGTGGAGCCTGATGGGCTGCCATCTATGGGGTCACACAGAGTCAGACACGACTGAAGCAACTTAGCAGCAGAGCAAAGGGAACAAAGGTGATTACACCTCTACTGCTGAGTCAACCACCAAGTCCTACAGGCTTCCATGTAAACGTCTCGAGCATGTGTGTGTTTTCTTCCTGGCAGCCACCTGTCTGTTTCAGGAGCTTGAGGGAGGAGCCTGCCCTGCACTAAGGTGTCATGCATGAGACACTGGGATGTGTGTGGTTTGGGGAGGTAGAGGATGTAGGGAACAGTGACACAGAAAAAGGACACAAAGGCACAATAGCAGGTAAAGCAGAGTGTTTTTGGCATCTCCTTGTGCAGACACACCAGTCTGGCTGAGCCTGTGTGGGGAAACATGGAGAGAACGTTTAAAGCTGGGTTCAGATCACGCTGCAGGGGACCCTGAATGCCAGGACCCGAATGCCAGGTTATAGAGAATAGACTGTATACAGTAGGCACTGTGAACTAATATAAATAAATGAGTATTTTAGGAAGGCAAATAAGGCGCTTGGCCTTAGAAAGGTGACCACTGAGGAGCCTGTGGGAAGAGCCCATCCTTTCTGACCTAAAACCTGATTCTTTTCTTACTCTAAATTCTTTCAAGGCCAAACATATGACTTTCTAAGGCCTCCAGAGCCAATATCCAGTTGACAAGGCTCTCCTTTTGTGAACTTCCACACTGTTTATTATCCCATAATCTCTCATAGATAACTATTCCAACTCAACTCTAAGCTGGTGCAGGGGTTAGGTTTTCTTCCAGCTTAGTCTCCATACCTTATAAATAACAATTCAATAAATACTTGAGTTAAAAATTAGCCTAAAACAGAATTAGAGGCAAAACATGTAAAATAGTCTTCCAAACATAACCCTTCTCAAAATCCTTGATATGGATTATCTAAACCCTTGTCCCTCAATTAAATAATCCAATCCACTTTTTTTAAAAGGCCAAGATACAGCTTCCCAGGTACAGCTTCCCAATGGCACAGTTGGTAAAGAACCTGCCTGCCAAAGCAAGAGAAACCTGGGTTTGATCCCTGGGTCAGGAAGATCCCCTGGAGAAGGAAATGGCAACCCATTCCAGTACTCTTGCCAGGAAAATTCCATGGACAGGAGCCTGGCAGACTAGTCCATGAGGTCACAAAGAGTCAGACATGACAGCACGCACATGCGCACACTACACACACACACACACCAGATAATGGGGGGTTAGCAGATTGAAATTTAAATGCTGATGTCTACAGTTTAATCTCAGTTTCCGTCAGCAGGTGGCTGGCCTGTCTACTGTACTCCACAGGCAGGGCACTCTCTTGAAGTTTATATCCTGGGTGGAAAATGTATCTTTCCTAATGATGAAAGACAGCTTGCCAAGAGAAGCCCAGTCTTTTCCTGATACTTGGGATATAGGACACACTTGGCTGGGTTCATTCACTTATTCACGCAACAGTTTACTTAGCCTCTCAAAGGCCAAGCAAGTTAACAGGTGCTGGAATGACAAATCCGAAAGACTTAGTGCCATGGACAATGCTGCTGCAGGTCTGCTCCACAGTAGGAGAGGAAATATTAATGATGGGCTTCATTTACATGTAACAGAGCTTTAGGAAAAAAAAAAACAAAAAAAATCAGTGTCTCGCACCAGGTTAATTCTAAGTGCACGGTTAAGCATGTCCATCTGACCTGAGGCCTCAATGGAAAGGACAAACTTTAGAAAAAGAAAGCAGCTAGGTCAGCTCCTCACCCTTGGTCTTTCGAGGCTCCTGCTCGGGGGATGGACACGGGGAATCCAGGGACATCTGCTCGGGTGGTTTCTCCATAGACAGGGTCCAAACCCCGGTGCCGCTGCAAGGCCAAGGTCTTCTCTAAAAAGTCTTCAGAACCCGACACAGGGGAGGGGCAGCCACTTCAGGACAGAGAGCGAGAGGGGACAGACGTAGGGGAAACAGTAGGTGCCGCTCCCCAGGAGGCTCCCCGCCGGGGGTCGGTCGGAGGAGCCCTGTCCTCCCAGCAGGTAGGCTGGGCCCCGCCGCCGGGAGCGCCCGGCCGGCAGCACGCCCCACCCCGGTCCCACTGGGGTCCCCCCCGGCCCGACCCTCTTCCGCCGCCCCGCGGACAGCCGGCCCGGCCAGGCCCGATCACTCACGCCCTCAGCTGGCCGAGAGCGGCAGCGTCCGCCACCACGGCCTCCAGGGAGACCGGAAACGCGGGTTCCTCGGCGCGCACTTCCGGGGCCATCTAGGCAACTCGGAGGTCTAATCTCGATCGCGAGTTCCCTGAGGGACCCCTGCGGGGTTGGGCTCAGAGGCGTCGTGTGGGGGCTTCCTTAGGCTTTTGTCCTCCTTCCCGAGGAGAGATTGAAGGAGGATGGAAGAGATTTCTCTTTTTGACCCTCATTGCCTAGGTGGACAGGATCTAAATTGGTTGTTTCTTCTTTCTCACTCCCGTGTGCACCCTCCTCGCTCTGCTCCACCCATCGCCACACCCCTTCTTTCAGATCACAGGCCACGATGACCCTGCGGGCCTACACCTCGTCCAGCCCCTTGTGGCTTCAACACAGCCTCCCTGTTTTGCCTGGAGCACACGAAGAAGAGGAACACACCAAACGGGTGAAGGAGGAAGAAAAGCCTTAGATACAGGGTCAAGATCCAAACGCCTACTGCACCTGGAGTACTGGTTTGCAGAGGCATTATCTCATATGCTGAAGCAGGAAAAAAGGTTAAGGCAATGAGTTGTTCATGATCAAGGATTCTCCTGGTAAAGTAAAAAACGACAGCTACCAGTTGTGGAGCACTGAAACTGACATCCCATTAACCCTCACAACAATCCCATAAAATTGGTATTTTTTTTACTATTCGACGTGCCAGAAGCGGCAGTGAGTAAGTGAACTAGAGGCAGGATTCCAACCCTGGCCTGTTCAAACCAGAGCCTGGAGGCTAACCACACTCAGGAAAGAAAAATGAAGGAAGACTGGGGGAGTATTGTAACACGAGAAACTGCTGGAAAGAAAAACTTGTAATTATGCCCGAGTTGTAAAATTTGTAAGCATGGATGACATACTATTTTCTTAAAGTGAAGTGAATGGGATGAGGCAGCAAAATAATTCTAAAATAAATATTTCCTCTTTGATTTGTACAGAGCACCATCTATTTGAAACCATTCTTGGATTTATCCACTACAAATTGGCACTTGTCAAGAGCAATTACCAGCAACTGAACAGCAAGGACATTTGCCATCTGCCAGTGCTGCTGCAGTTGCTGACCTTCGACTTTCCCTGAAGGGAATTCAGGGTGGAGAGTGAGGCACTCTACTGGTATAACAGGTCCTTAGACAGATATTTTTAGGAATTGATTTCATGATCCCAATCTCCTCATATCTAGAAAAGCACTAAATCTTTTCATGATGATATCAGCTCCTCGTGACTAGCAGAAACCCTTTCATAAAATGAGTGCTTCATTGCACTGAACTCCCCCTTCATTGCATTGAACTCTCCCTTCACCATTGCATTGAAATCCCCTGGAGAAGGGAATGGCAACTCACCCGTCTTCTTGCCTGGAAAACTCCATGGACAGAGGAGCCTGGGGGACCCCAATCTGTGGAGTCGCAAAGAGTCAGACACAACTGAGCGACTCACACACACTTCACCGAAATCTTATATACTGACCTACCCCACTGCTGCTTTGGAGCAGTCTCTCAGGGCTATCTGAGGTGCTATCTCCCAGGCTGCAATCAGCATTCTGCCCCAAATAAAACTTAACTCGCAATGCTTATGTTGTACATCTTTTTAATCGACAGATTTAACACTGGCTCCTTCATGCACTCAAATCTTGAAAGGAGTGTTAAGACATAATGCCATATGATACAAATGTTAAGAGACACATCACTGTTTGCAGACTCCAGTAGGAACTGCCCGTTAGAAGGCATGTCCTACCACACACAGCCCACAGTGCCTAATGATTCCTTTAGTTATATTTAAGTTCTCCGAAGCTGAGCGCTGAAGAATTGATGCTTTTGAACTGTGGTGTTGGAGAAGACTCTTGAAAGTCCCTTGGACAGCAAGGAGATCCAACAGTCCATCCTAAAGAAAATCAGTCCTGAATATTCATTCGAAGGACTGATGCCGAAGCTGAAACTCCAATACTTTGGCCACCTGATGCGACGAAGTGACTCACTAGAAAAGACCCTGATGCTGGAAAAGATTGAAGGTGGGAGAAGGGGACAATAGAGGATGAGATGGTTGGATGGCATCACCGATTCAACGGACATGAGTTTGAGTAAGCTCCAGGAGTTGGTGATGGACAGGAAAGCCTGGCGTCCTGCAGTCCACAGGTCGCAGAGTCGGACACGACTCAGCGACTGAGCTGAAGTGAAATGAAACTCAGGGTGTCCCTCACTGGACAATGCTAGTCCTGCACTGGTAAATACTTGCTCATTCTCTCGTTTTTAGATTTTATGCTAAGTATCTCTAATATGGTGGTTTTGACATTACTATTTACACTAATAACTTTTGGGCACTTACTATACGACCAGTAGCTTTTACATTATCTCATTTTATGTTCATGCTACTATTCACATTGTATAGCCAAAACTAGGAAGGCTAGGGAAAATGTCCAAAGTCATAGCTAATAAAGTTCAAACAGGTATGCCTAATTCCAAACTCTGCTTTGACTAATCATTTTTACTCAACGGATTAATTCATTTGATTAGGTTAACTGTATCCATTGGCTGGCACTAAACATACTGTCTGGCAACTATATGACTGACTGAATGAAAGGACATACCAGGTTAAACTTTTGAATGTGAGAAATTAGTTTCTGAGATAACACGCTAGGGGCTTCCTTTGAACTTCATTCTTAAATTCTCATGTGCTATCTCCTAGGATGAGGCATTCTCCAAAGAACGCATTTATTACCGCCTTGAAAATGCTACTCGTTCCTCTGCGGGACTTCTGACATACTTTTGCCTTACAACACTCTGCTCTCCATCTTTCCAGTCTCCCTCTATCTACTCTCGCTCAAGCGGAAAACCTAGGACTCAAACTTGATGTTCCCAATGCCCACCCACTTTCTCCACCACTGAATATAACCAGAGGTGGTAAACAAACTTTGGTAAGTATATGTATCCATCAGTAAGTTCTAGTTAGCAGAAAAAAGTGAGTGCATTTGGGACACAAAGAAGTGTAAATATTAACCTGATGGCAGTGGGGATGTCTTAGCAGGAGATGGGAATTTGGGAGATCTAACCCATGGCCTGACATTGTCAACTATCTAAACCTGCTTTAATGACTGGGAGTGGGTGGGAGGGGGATGGTTCTACCTAGCTTTCAGAAGATACTGAGGTATTTTCTCCCAGCTTCCTGGAGCTCTGGGAGCATTTAGGATCAGCTGAAAACTGATGGTGAATTAAGTATGTAACAGGGAATGAAGAGCTATCAAAGAAAATGTCTCTCTCCAAGTCCTGAGAGATGTCAGACACCAACATCAAGATGATGGAAAGCTTTAGAGTCTAATATCCCTGACTTTGAGCCATTAACTTACTGTGTGATCCTATACGTTCTTCAACCTCTCTACAATTCAGTGTCTCTGTTAAACAGTTTGTTCCCTTAAAGAGTTGTGAGGATTGTTCAAATATGTGCATATATACATAAATGTGTACACAAGCAGGTGAACAGACAAAATTAGGTGTCCCAACTATTAAATTTCTTCTCTTCCTTCCCCGTCTTCAAGACTAAAAAGACATATTATATTGGACCAATTAAATATCAGCAAGCTTAAGTGGACATTACTTGTCCTCAAAGATAATATTTTGATTTCTCAATTTTTTAATTGAAGTATAGTTGATTTACAATGCTGTGCTGATCTGGTTTCTCATTTTTTGAAATGTTTTATTGAAAAAACATATTCTACCTATCTCTACTCAACCCATTTACTTCATGTGCCAACAGCATCCCAGTCAAGTAAACCTTTAAAGCTGTAAACATTCAGACTTTATTCCAGAGTTCTGTGGAGGACCAATCACTATACCTGCAGGAAAGAGTGACCTACTCCTGCTGTGATTCAGCTTTCTGGAAAGAATTGAGTTGCAGACAGGAAGGTGATTCTAAGATTCCCAAGTACTTTGGGCTGAGGAATTCAGATTTTATTTGAAACAGATTCTCATAGTATCAAACATACCTTTATTCAAGTGGAAGTACAAAAAGCACATTCCTAAACCAAATGCATAACATGTGATTTTTACATTTCCTGCTATTTAGAGAATACTCAACCTGCTGTTTCATAATCACCAGAGGTGACTACTGGTGGTCTCTATTAGTAGGGTATACATGTTCATAGATAGGAAAGAAAAAAAAAACATGCATTTTTTTCATATGCTTTTACATTTAGATCAATTCATTTAGGTCCCTACCTTGTCCAGATGAGATCCTATGCTTGCTGATGGCTAAAAGGTAAAATACAGCGGTAGAACTACCCTAAAGCTTATTAGGCAGAAGCTTACAAAGTAAGCAATGCATTTTTGTATTACTTGTTGAGGATCCCTAGTAAGTATTTTAACAGGTGAATTCAATCGCTGGGACAACTACTAGAGTTTTAAATAACACTCGCTTTATTCACAAAATGCTTAAGATGGGAAAATACAATCAAATACTTTGACATCATCTGCAGAATCATGAACTCTTGCTAGGTGTTATGACAGTGACCTTGATCTGTGGAGCCAACGTCTGTGATCAGTTTCATCAATCAAAAAAAAAAAAAGGTTTTATATGGCCTGTAGACTCTTGTAAAATACAATATATATATATGTAAACAATTCCAAACAGATAATGAAGCAACTGTAACAGTTAAATGTTTACAGGCTTCTCTGCCATTCTTGAAATACTATCTTGAGATACTACACAAAAACTGCAATATCTGATGGAAGGCAATATTCCTTTATGAAGATCTCTGATCTCTTAACATACGTTCTTTATGTTTTGCCCTGCTGAAGGCAGACTTGAGTGTTCTGCTGGCTTTTAATGGACATAAATCATCCTGAACTTAGACATGCAGAATAGGCACCGAATATAGCTAGGCTACCACTAGTATTGTCAGCTTCTAATGTTTTTCTCATCTCTCTCAGAAGGCTGTGAATGCTAACACAGCTAAGAACTTGGGCGTCACTTGAAAATGTTTAGCTTCTTGCCACAGACTCAGGGTAAACAGAATCCTTCATACTCATGAACAGACAAGAGTGTGAAAACCCATTTCTCTTAAAGATATTTTGCCTAGGAAAGAAGACACCCAGAAAGTAAGTAGGGATGGCATATCACTGGCTTAAAGCTTAAAACTAGGAAACCATCATTGAAAGTGCTTAAGAGAATGGAAAAACCAACATGAACCCAAATCCTGTGGCTGGAAAGGAATAGGATCCTCGGAAAAGAGCAGGCCTAAGAGTCTGTTCTGGAGAGAATTTTGGCTGAGGACAGTAGAAAAAGCTAAATGAGAAAAACTTTCCAGAAGTTATTGTTTTAACATTGGTATATTAATGTATCAGGGAAGCATTTATTGGACAATAAACACCAATTTCAGGAAAAATGAAAATGTTTATAGGCCACATTAAAATAAAAATAGCTTGAGTTCCATAAATAAAGTATACATACCTACTTATAACACCTATTAAATAAAAGAATGCCATGAGAAAACAGCACTGCATTCACCAAGTCACTCCTCTGACTAGACTCTTTTGCAGTGAAAAAGACTGGGACTATGTATTAACTGTTTTATACAAAATAATAATTTTCCCTTCAATATTCTGATATTGACTAAAGCCTGAAATATGGTGCTAAATGTTTCCACTTGCATTATATCAGACTCCAGTCTGGTGTGGACACATTCTAACGATGAAAAACGACTTGAACTCCTACTGAAAGACTTGTCCCATTTCCTATACCCAAAGGACTTCCCTTGGGTGTGGATTCTTTGCTGCTGAATGAGGACTGGAAATATGGCTGAATCCTCCCGCACACATACATTACATTCATAGGTATTCGGCATGAAGAGAATTTGATGCTCAACAAGATAGTTTCTTTGACTGAAGGCTTTTTCACATTCATACAACAATGGAATTTTATTCCGGTATGAATTCTCCAATGATACTAAGGTAGGAAAATAGCATGAAGCATCTATCACATTCAGTGTCTTTGTAGGTTTTCTCATTGGTGTGGGTTTGCGGGTGTCAAGAGTGCAACACTGACAACTTTCCAATGTTTGTCACATTCAGGTTTCTCTCTGGTATGAATTCCTCGACGCTGAATGAAGGTTGAGCTGGGACTGAAGGCTTTACCACAGTCAGGACACACGTGATGGCTCCCTGGTGTGACATCTCATATGTTGAATGAGGCCTGAACTTGATTAAATGTCTCCCCACGTTCATTACATTCATAAGGTTTCTCTTTGGTATGAATACCTTGATGGTGGACAAGGTGTGCTCTCTGACTGAGGCTCTTTTCCCATGCATCACAATCAAAGGCTTTTTCTCTGGTAATGACTTCCTGTTGCAGGATAAGATCTGAGCTATGGCTGAAATTATCCTCATAATCATTATACTCATAGGATTTGTCTTTCCTATGAACTTTGTGATGCTGAATAAGGCATGCGGTTTGACTGAAAGCTTTTCCACTTTCACTAGATTCATGTGGTTTCTCCGTGTGAATTCTTTGATGCTGAATAAGATGAGAATTCAATCTGAAGTCTTTTCCACATTCATTACACGTATAGGGCTTTTCTCTGGGACGAATTCCTTGATGTTTAATAAAGGTCAACCCACAGTTATTGTATTCACAGGACTTCTCTTCATCATGGACCTTCTGATGTTCAGCTTGGTGTGAGGTGTGACAGAAATCACTGCCACACACAGTACACTTACAAGGCATCTCTCTATGAACTCGCTGATGTTGAGTGAGGTGTACACTACGACTGAAGACCCTTTCGCAACTGCTACATTTATAAGATTTTGCTCTAGTGTGAACCCTCTTATGCTGAAGTATGTCTGAGCTCTGATTACAAGATTTGTCAGATGCCTCACAGGATTTATCAGATGCTTCACATTTATAGGGTTTTTCTCTAGTGTGTATTCTTTTATGTCGACTAAGACTTGAACTCTGACTGAAAGATTTTTCACATTCTTTACATTTGTAGGGTTTCTCTCTAGTATGAATTCTCTGATGTCTATAAAGGGCTGAGCTCTGATGGAAGATTTTCTCACATGCATCACATTTATAAGATTTCTCAGTGGTAGGAATGCTCTCACAATTACTAAGGTGGGAGAGTTCCATTAAACTGTCCTTATAATCATTACTGTGAAAATCCTGTGTTAGATTTATTTGTTCCTGTTTACCTGCTGAATTCTGGTTGAGGCTCACATCGTACTTATCAATGTCATCAACATTCTGTATTCTAAGAACTCTCTGATCTGTATCAAGAGTAGAGTCCAGACTGAAGCTTTTTTCAAGTTCATTACATTCATTGTTCTTCTCACTGGTGAAGGTTTTCTTACTGATTGTTATTTGCCTAAACTCTCTCTCCAGGAAGAGAAATTTTCTTAGGATTTCCTGAAGCCTTTCTAATCTGTCCTCAGGCTTATATACTTCTCTAGTCTCAGGAACTTGGGCAATATCCTTTTTGAATCTTCCTACTCTCACTTTGTATGAATGTACTTCTTCTGGAATTTTCTGCTTAGGAATCAACAGCTTGTTCTCTTCTCTGGTCTCTCCATCTGATTCAATATATAAATAGAAAATGCAAATATAATCTGTACCCTGTGCTTAGAAAAAGAAAACTTAGAGGAGAAAACTAAATAATCTACAGTCTACCAGGGTAAGAGAAGTTTATTTACTTTGAAACACAGGCACAAAATCTCAACAGCAGATGTATGGGCATGAATAGGAGCAGTGAGGTAGGATCCAAGTGGTTCAGGGTGTGACAGAAACAGAGGGCAGGTTCAGCAGAGTAAGGAGATAACCAATTAAGGTGTTCAACAGAGGTTAACAGGGAACTAGTTCAACAGAATTATAGATAAGTAACTTGAATAGGGACCTACTACATCTTATGGATAAAGGACAAAATAACTGCGAAGAGTTCATCAAAAAAAAAGGGGGAAAGGAAAGAGCTCTTAATTCAGGGATACAGACAGAGCTCTTCCCTGACTTCCAAAGCAGCTACAGCTTGGCTCAACAACTAGACTCTACTTCCCAGCTAGTTCATCTGCTTGATTCTGCCTTACTCACCTGAGCAGTCATCTCTTAAGACTTCTCTATTCTTAGTTTCCAGATCAAAGACTTGTAGATCTTGTTCCAGCTGGGAGATCCCATCAGGCTTGAAAATTGGAAATCCTGCTCACAGAGAAGGAAATGGGATGTGGCATTTTATCCCCAGATACTACATTTTTCTCTTAATTAGCGGTTAATGAAGAGAAAAAGTAAATTCTTAGAAGACATTAGAAAGGCCTGGAGAGTGAGAAAGCCAACACAGAATTCATGTTTGTGCTCTAGAAAGAGGTATGCTAAGGAGCATTTAAACATACTCAGTTAAAAATATTCATTTAAACATACTCAGACCAGGGAATTTGTGCATAAGTGTGTACCTGTCTTCACAGAAATTATCATTCTTACTCGTTACCTACTGCTTATAGATCAGTCTTTGTATCAGACCCAGTCTATAAGTATTAGACCTAGTCAAAATGGAGGGTGTCAAAATATGACTGCTGGACTAGAGGAAGGTCAATTCTCAGGCACCTGTTGTATGGTGAGCTAAATTGTAGCAACAAAATCAGTGAAGACTGAATAAATACTCCAAGGACCAATTTCAGGAAATAATTCATTTTAGGGCATATGAGGAAACAAGTAATAATATGACACATCCTTACCCCTTAGGAGCTTATACTCATGTTCAACAAATGTTTATGGGGTGCCTCCTATATGCAAAGTATATAGGAAATAAGAGCCCAAGCAGATACAGTCCATCCCCTCAAGGACCTTACACTCTAATTGCAGAGACAGATACAACTTACTATAATATTATGTAGTGAGGAAAGTGCAATAAAAGTGCATTTTCACATAAAATGGTCTTTCTCTGGCTTGCCTAATGGACTGCTAAGATCTAATCTCTTTTAAAGCAAAAGCAAGAGGCAGTCTGCTTCTGAGGGGAGAACTATTACAGTATCAAAGGGGCAGTTTTTACATGTACTCAGCCCACAAAGCTTCTAGTAGCACACATGCAAGGTCTCACTCAAGCCCCTCATCTCCAAAAGGCTTTCTCTTCATTTACTGAATGTCTACAGAACGTATTATTTGTTCCTATCCTGTGCTGTGCTTAGTCGCTCAGTTGTGTCTGATCCTTTGAGACTCCACGTACTGTAGCCCACCAGGCTCCTCTATCCATGGGGATTCTCCAGGCAAGAATACTGGAGTGGGTAGCCTATCCCTTCTCCAGGGGAACTTCCCGACCCAGGAATCAAACCGGGGTCTCCTGCATAACAGGTAGATTCTTTACCAGCTGAGCTACCTGGGAAGCCCCCTCCTATCCTGACATATTTCTATATAATGGAGTTTTATAGACTTTTAAAAACTGTTTC
Organism: Cephalophus harveyi; assembly: GCA_006410635.1. Classification (NCBI taxonomy): domain Eukaryota; kingdom Metazoa; phylum Chordata; class Mammalia; order Artiodactyla; family Bovidae; genus Cephalophus; species Cephalophus harveyi. The sequence continues at coordinate 74,668 of SJYT01082633.1, forward strand.
TTGGTATTATCATTCCTATTTAATTTATAAACTTTGATAACAGGGACCATGTGCATTGTATCGTGCACTTCTTTTGACTCATTTACTTAAGAGCTACTCACTGACGGCTAATTTTGTGCCTAAAGTGTCAACAGATAATCAAGGTTTTAAAATGGGTTCTCGGCCTGAAAACTATGATAAACCAATAGCTGTCCTATGAGATTCCATGTGAGAGTCTATGAGCAGGGAGACCAGAATAGATATAATAAAGGCATTTATTGTGTTTCTGAATTCTCTTGGGCATAGAGTCAATTCTCCTTCTAGACAATTATTAATTTAGTTAAGATCCTCTATGTCAAATCAAATAGTTTTTCCAAGTTAAAAAAAAAAAAAGGTCATGAAGCAGCAACTACCCTGCTCAAAATTCTGATAACACAATTTGCACCTTTTAATAGATATTTATTAAGGTATTTCTAAGTATTTGATAATCAAAATTAATTTTTGTTACTTACTCTTTGAAGTGAAAAGTGAAAGCTTTAGTCACTTAGTTGTGTTTGACTCTTTGCGACCCCATGGACTGTAGCCTACCAGGGCTCCTCTGTCCATGGAATTCTACAGGCAAGAATACTGGAGTAGGTTGTCATTCCCTTCTCCATGGGATCTTCCTGACCCAGGGATCAAATCCAGGTCTCCTGCATTGCAGGCAGATTCTTTACCATTAGAGCCACCAGGAAAGTCCCTCTTTACTCTGTATCTATATTTAAATCACATATACACAATAAAAAAGATCATCTTCATGTGGGATTAGGAGTTTGATTTTAGACATGTGTTTAAGGTAATATGCAAGAAGGTATAAAAGAGAATGCCTAGCAGTGAGAGATACAAGACTGCAATTTAGAAAAGAAAACAGGATTCAACATACCGGCCTAAAGTTAAAAGTCACTTGTATTATCAAAATATTAAGCTAAGATTCACTAAGCTTTGGTAGGTGCAAAGTGTCATTCCAAGAATCTTATAAACTTTCACTTACTCAATACTCACCACACCTTCATGAGATAGGAATTATTACTGTGCCAATTTTACAAATGGGAAAACTAAGACTCAGAGAGATTAAGTAACTCACCCAAGGTCATGATAACTAGTGAAGCTAGGGCTCAGACACTCTTATTTCAGAAACTGGCCTTTAAATAATCTGCTAGTAAAAAAATAATGATTGTGAATGATATCTATCCCTTCCTCTAAATATGTACAGAAAGAGAACAGAAGACCAACGTAGTGACAATGAAGCAAAAGCTGAAAACAGTAAAAAGAACAGAGAACCCGTAATTAGAACAATACATGGAGAGTCAGGGTCCAACAGATTGAGAATCATGACTCTTTTTTTTTAAAGAGACAGGGTCTCACTATGTTGCCCAGGCTGGAGTACAGTGGCTATTCACAGGCGCAATCCCACTACTGATCAGCATGGGAGTTTTGACCTGTTCCATTTCCGACCTGGGCCAATTCACCCCTCCTTAGGCAACCTGGTGGTCCCCAGCTCCCGGGAGGTCACCATATTGATGGCGAACTCAGTGTGGACACCCGATCCGCATAGCGCACTGCAGCCCAGAACTGCTGAGCTCAAGCGATCCTCCAGCCTCAGCCTCCTGAGTAGCTGGAATTACAGGCGCGCGCCACCGCACCCAGCAAGAATCATGACTCTTAATTAAAAGGGATGTAAGAGAACATTCACTGTCAAAGAAATGAAAATCTCTTTATAATAAAAATCCAAACCACTGGGCACAGTCTGAGCAATATTCAATTTGAGAAAATTCTATTATAAAGAAATAATTGAACACTCCTGAAATTTGTATTAAGAAATCTGATCCAAAGCTCACTCTCTTACTGTCCTTTCAAAAAAAAAAAAAAAAATTTTAAGTAACTACCACTAGCCTCGTACTTACATACATAAACTAATTTAATCCTTGGCACAACTCAAAAAGCAGACATTATTTTTCATGTTTTATAGATGAAAAAAATCATTATAATCCATTTAAATAATCTGCTCAATCACAGGCAAATGGACCTCACAGTTAATATTCTTTCCAATCTATAAGAGTCACAGAGAGCACTAAAGTAGGTTTTCTTACCACTGGCCTGAATGTTTTTTTCCTAGATTTAAGTCAAAAATCTACGCTTTCAAAATATGCATTTGCTTTAAATTTTTCCTATCTAAAATTACTTATTAAAACATTTTGATTTTTTAAACGGGAACCTTGATAGTTTTCTAATTTTTAACTTCACCTGATCTTTAAAAATAACATTTAAAATTCACTTCATTGTTTGTTGCCTGTATCAGTGCTGTGCTAAGATTTTAGCCATCTGAAAGCTTCATGCCTCTCTTCCTGATCGTTAACACACAAAATCTCTCCTTAGCAATACATTCTTGTGTAGATACCTATTTACGATGGAATGTATCCTTTAACAATTTTTTCTTGAATGCATGCCCTTTCTGCTCCCAAACTGTATAAACTCACGCCTGTCTGTCCAATTTATTGTGCCTATTTTAAATTATCATCAGAATACTGAGCCATAAAAATATACAAAGCACCACATGTGGTTGAATTGACTGTCCTAAGGTATAAAACAGTGAAAAAGCATGGGCTTTAGAGTCAGATCTGAGCCCCTAACCTAGCTTTGACCCTGAGTGGATCACTTAACTTCTCTTAGCCTCAACCACCTCAGGTAAAAAACAGAATAACATCTGCTGAAAGAGTTACAGTAAGGATTAAGTGAGAGATACATAAAGTACCTAATATCAATGAATAGTTGTGGCAGTGAGAAACATTCTACACAAAATCATTTCTCTCCTCATAACATTGACTTCAAAAAGGAAGGGCTATGTGCCAAACATTCCTGATTTACCAACTCAATCATCACCCAGCAGTTCTGATAAGCAAGTTTCTAATGCTATTGTCTAAGAGGGCATCTGCCACACTGCCCCATGTGAAATACAATCCATGTCTTTTTCCTGATCTTAATCTCCAGCACTAAGTCATAGATAATTTCCCTTTGGGCATGACCCCCAAGCCAGTAATTCACTCACTGTCAATAGTATATGCTTCTTTTTAAGATTAAGTAACGAAAATTTTTGCCTACTATTTTATTACTCTGTTCCTACTCTGTATATTTACTACTATGTAGTGGAAGCACTTAACCAAAAGACCAAGGCTCTGATATCTGTGACAAATACAGCTCAGAGGTTCTGTCACGGGAAAAAGATATGAATTGGAACCCACAGCTGCTAAGTCAGAGGCTGAGTTATAAAGCGCTTATTCTACAATGCCAAACATCAAGCTAACTACAGGTGGAGTTTGCCGAACCCCCAAATATGAAAATGACTTCCCAAAGACTGTCAAAAACAGTCAGTCAAAAAAAAGACAGCCTCAAGGAGAGGCTGGGCACTTGGTCAAAGAGCAAGTTTAGTAGTAGGGTTTCTTGTATGTAATTGTGCCCAGCATGTGCGAGTGTACAAACGTGTCCTGTGCATGTGCAGAGATGACAGAGGAAACGGGATCAAATTCAGCCTAATAGTAAGCTGTGTTATTAGGCTGAATGAAGTACTAAGAAGATGCTTTACTTCAAAAAGTAGACAGGTAAACTGTTGGAAATTATGTAATTATTAGGTAAAATTAACAGTAATTTACAATTACATATCACTTTATAATTTACAAGTTGTTAAATATACATTGGATTTAATAGCCTGAAAAAAACTGAATTCTTCTGCCCTCCCATTTCCCCTCCATCAAAGAAGAGTCTTTAAGGAACACTTGATCCGGGAAGATTATATAAATGCATCAATCTACAGAACACTGTAAAGAATAAAGGAGACAAAGACAGGACCCTGGAGGGGGTCACAGGGATTTAAAGGAAGGAAAAGACTAGAATGTTAAACATGAGGAAGGCCCAGGGGTCTCAGGAGATTCAGGCAGCTTGTGTTCACTATGGAAAAGAAGGGGCACACAACATGTGTTCCACAGTCTAAAATAACACGGAAAGGTCATAACTGAAGAGCTGGAGTCGAACTCTGTGGTTTCTGAGAACACAAGTCGATGACCACCAACCATGGCTTCTGAATGAACTCAAAATTCAAGGTTCAAAATTCTGGTTGCAATGGAGGGCATCCTTGGCCCTCGGAAATTTATCAAAGGTCATTTGAGGAGCTGCAATTTTACACAGTGGTAGCCTCCTGGGAAACATCTACTCCATCAATCAAGTGTAAGATCTCACAATCGTGGAAAAGGAGTTTCCGAGCGGGGACGAGCACTATCGATGGGAAGCCGACACCTGGGCCATCTCCTGGAGATTCCTGCTGAAAGGATGGCAAGTGTTTCTCCAGAGAAAGCACTTGCCTGGGTATGACTCAGGGCCGGGCAGGAATTCACACTATGAATCCGGGTGGTGGGAAGGCGGAGAAGTATGCCTACAAAGATCAAAGAGCCAGGAATGGAAAACACACTACTAACCTTCCCAGCAGGCAGGCTGCCTCCCCACAGACAAGAATTATTCAAGGAGACAAAACAACACCCTGGATGCCACCAGCACAGGCAAAGCAAAAAAGAAAAAAAAGAGAAAAGAAAAAGTGTGATTAAGTACATACATAACAAAGAAAAGAGGAGCAGAGACAGGCCAAAAAAGGAAGAGGAAAAGGAACAATGTTCACACCAAGGCAGGTGCTGGCAGCTCCCCCTGATGCTTCTCTAGAGCACTACAAGTTGCCTCATCTCAGCTGCCAACTGCACCATCCAAATGGCAAAGGAGAGACTCGGTCTAAGTGTGAGACTGCTACTGCTCGGGTGAAGCAGGATTACTGTCTGGATGACTCACTGAAATGTACTGGCAGTGAGTCATGCCTTGAGATCAAGCCTCTGAAATTCTGCCTGCTTGCAGATGAATTTAGGGATCTTAAGAGGTGAGGGATTACTCAACGAAGATTTTAGCCTATGTTAAAAAGAAAAAAAAAAAGGCATTTCTTCTTCCAAGAAAAATGGGAAACTCTCAGATACAGGGGCACTGAATTACCAGGAAGAAGTGTCTGGTTGTGGGTTGGGAGGCCCTAGAGTCCCTCTCATAAAAAATGGAAAGATAGGGAAATTGAGAACTCGCAAAGCACCAGCAAGTTTCCCTTTAGTAACAGGGAACAGATGCCCCACAAAAGCAGTAAACATTAACTGAGGATAAGGAGTAGAATGTCTCCTCTTGACATCCCCAAAGGAAACCCACTCCCAGAGAAGATGACCTTAAAGATTGAGGTCTCAAGAGGTTCTAAGACCTGGAATTTGAGCCACACTCAGAGACCTCACAACTACTCAAAAACAAGGAAGTAAAGAAACCCTAATAGGTAAACTGAATAATAGGAAAGGCAATCCTTACCCAGTGAGACCAGGTTCCCATAATTTTCTAACATCACTTCTCTGTAGAGAGCCCTCTGAACAGGGTCCAGGCATCCCCATTCCTCTCGAGTAAGGTGCACAGCCACATCCTCGAATGTCACAAATTCCTGAAATAACACAGCCTGGCTGCTCTGGCGAAGGCGGCCACCACAGCATTGCGGCCAGAGAGCAAAGATGACACAGAGGGTCTGCAGTGTGCATTTACGTTGGAAAGGAGGGAGAACAGAGGAGCATCTTGGGAATAGGTTCCACAGCCCTTTAACATCTAATAAGCACCCATGATAGCACCAAGGATAAAGGAAGAGTGTTTACTGGTGGTACTGGGGAGACGGAAAGGTGGCTTCTGTGAAGTCCGGGTCTCTGAGGATGACAGGCACCCAACCTGGGATCTGCTATTAAAAAAAGATCTCCAGGCAAGGCTTATGGATGGGATGAGGAAAAGGGCCACGCTCATTCAGCAGCAACAGTCCCTGAGGAAAAGCAGAGGGTTCCTCAGCTCACCTGGTACCTGGCTGTCAGGAGCGCAGCTGCCTGGTCTCCTGGGCTTCCCTCATGGGGAAGAGAAGACACCTGGGGAACAGGTGGAGCTGAGGGAGGAGAAAGGAGCCAAGAGTGAGAGCAGCCCTTCCCAGGGAGCCCTCATAAAAGAGAGTCAGTGGGACCCTTCTTCACATCGACATTACAGTAAAACCAATGAATGTTTATCAGATACTGAGTTTGTCCTGCACCATCTCAACACCTGCATGCCCTCCTTCCACATGTTTAGACCCATGATTCAGGATTTTATTATGAAATCTCATATTGCACTATATCCCCACGTCATGACATAAATGTCATGTCAAAAAAGTGAGCACCGTTACCTGTTTTGCAGATGGGCAAAGCCAAGCATAAAGGTTTGCAGTGACTCATCCAAGGCCATGGTTATTTAGTAGACTTCTGACCCTCTCCCAGACACTGCTCTGTAAACTTTTGAGAATGAGCACCGTCTCTGCAACCAGTGTGTAAAGCCCCCAAGAATAAGGAATGGTCATCTGTTTCCTCATAATCCTTTCTACACTCGAACAATGCCCCACAGCACTCAAAAGACCATGGCATTCGGTTGGTTTTCCTGATACACAGGTTATTTCAGGCACTGCAGTTGGCCACAAGTAAATCTCAGACAAACTTCATACAAAACAAAGGGAGTACAAGACAGACCAATCTATCTCTATAACACATAAAAATGTTATTTTACAGTCTGTAAGTGATATGTATACACTGCTCCAAGCCTGTGCTCAACCCAGGAATTAAATGGTTGCTTTCTTGATCAAAATTAGAGCAGTCAAAAACACTGCAGTTGCAACATAATGGCAGCTGGTAAAGCACAAAAGGACAAGGAGGGAAGAAACTAAGATAAAGGAACAGGGTTAGGGACAGGCCCTAAATCTAAGAGGAAGTGAAAGCAAGACAAGGACTGTGAGGGGCGGCAAAAGCAGCATTTCTTCTAACTTATTCTGAATGTGGTAACTGGGATGAAGTGAAAATTGTATGAAAGAAAAAAGCCTGAATAGAGTGAATGAAGACCACTCTGCCTATTAAAAAAGGACAGGCTGACCTCCACAGAGAGGCCCCAATCAGGACTGAACTGAGCCACATCTGTCCCTCCCTTCTAGACCTCCCACTAGGTGCCATCCTCTCATTGAAGCCCCTGTCCTCTCTCATCCCAGGCCCAGGAGCCCCTCTACACTCCCATTCTCCTGGATGGAAGTGTTCTCTCTGCCTTACCCCCAGTGAGTCCCTGTTCCATGTCGGTATCCTGCACGAACTGAGGCTCTGGGGACAGACCCTCAGAGTGGGTCTCCAAGGACTGAAACTGGACCACTGGAGATTCTGCTGCTTCCTGGGCTGATATCTCCTCCATTCCTGTTCTGAAGGACAATGACCATCACTGCGGAGTGAGATGAGGAGAAATTATTGTAGTAAGTTAAAATAGCCCATCATTTGACACCTTCATGACTTAACAAAGTATCTTACACACTGCAGACACAGTGAAAATAGTTAATAACAATTAAGCACCTAAATATAGAGCAGAAAGAAAAATGGACATCATTCACTTTCAGATATTTAAGAACCATGTCATACGGTCCAAGTTTGCAGGTTTATTTGAACTTTGCTAATTCTGAACTTGTGGAATTTTTTAAAATAAAGACAATTTAATAGTGCAGAGATTTCTGTGGAAATTCAAAATACCTGAAATTTACAAACTTTTTTTCAAGGATCAAGTGTATACCCAGTGAAATACATTAATTCTCGAGAAATGCATTATTACTCGTTATTTTTTAAAGCACAGACTCTGAGGAATTACTTGGTAAACACTCTGTCAGCCCATTCTGAATTACTGAGTGGCCCTGAGTGAAATGAGGGACTGAAAGTCGCTCAGTCGTGTCCGACTTTTTGCGACCCCAGATATCTTTAGTATCTCAGGGATCTAAAACAACTTCTTTCAATGACATAGTCTTTCTGGTCTATATTTGTCACAAGGGAGTGACAAATTCTCCAGGCCAGAATACTGGGGTGGGTAGCCTTTCCCTTCTCCAGGGGATCTTCCCAACCCAGGGATTGAACCCAGGTCTCCCGCATTGCAGGCGGATTCTTTACCAGCTGAGCCACAAGGGAAACCCTGACTGATGACTAAATTCCACTTTGGGGGTCAGACCCTTCGATAACTCAGACTACCCACGACCCTGACAGTAACAGGGAAGGGCTGCGACTCAAACAGGTCGGACTGGTTGTCCTTCACACCAAAGGACGCAGCAGGGCCCCGTCCCCCTTCCACACCCTCAGAAAGGGCCCTCACGCCCTGCCCGCAGAAGGCCTCGCCCGGCGCCACCGTCCTCCCCCTTCTCTGCTCTGACGAGAAACGGCCCCAAAAGGGCGCAGCGGGCCCCGGAAACCCATCTCACAGCAGGCCACGGTCACCGGGTCCTGGTGGCCCGGCCCTTCGTCCGCCGGGCGTCGGGGCGAACCCTGACTGAAGAGAAGCTGGTTGTCGCACCCCGGCCCTGCGCGCTTCTGGGGACGGGAACCGCCGTCAGCCGGAGCCAGGAGACTCCTGCTCCTCCCCAGGAGGCGAAACAAGGCGCCGACCCAACGCGACCTCAGGACGGCTTCCGGGAACTCACCAGGGTGGAGGGGAGGGCCGGGTATCGCGGCGCGGACACCCGTGCTCTCGACGCCGCCCCAGGGTTGGGGGGGTCGCTCTAGACTGCTCGGAGGCTGCGCTTCTCGCTGGCACTTCCGGAGGCGGAGCCCGACAGCGGGGGCAGGGCGGGCCCCGGATGAGGGCCCCGGATGAGGGCCCCGGATGAGGGCCCCGGATGAGGGCCCCGGATGAGGGCCCCACGAAACCGAGGCTCGTTTCCGAGGCTTTTACATGTCCTGTTGCCGGTCTCACCCTCCTGCTGACCCTGACTCGCCACTCGAACCAGTACACCGATAGTGACCGCAGCCGACCCGGATTTGGGAAGGCGCCCCCGCTGGCCCATCCCTGGCTCCAGCCAACTCTCAAGACTCATCGCAGGGTGGTGGCCCTTACGCTTGGGGGTGGGTGGGTATGAGAAATGAGGACGAATGGCCGACCTAGTGGTCCGACTTCCATGAATCAGCCGGTCAGGAGCTAGCCCAAGGGTACAAACCACGCTGATTAAAGCCAGTGTTGAAGGCGCTTCGGTGATATGAAGACCTCAGAAAATCCTAGGATTGAAATATAACACGGTTCTTGGGGGAAGGTAGGGGCACTGAACAAGCTGGAGTGGGAGAGAGAGACTGGAAAAGTGTTGTGTTCCTGATGGAAAGGGCTGTGCAGAAGCAAGGATGGATAGAGCAGGAGCGTGTGAACAGGCAGTCCCAGGGCTGGCACAAAAGCCCCTGGGGCATTGTGATCTCCTGGATCCTTAGGGGGTGTGATGTCCTGTGGTTGAGCTAGGTCCACCAGGAACTGGCAAGTTTCCTAAAGAATATAAACAGTGATTTGAAAGGGACTTTAGATACTTTTCCTTTGTTTAGGCTCACAAATCAGGTGTTACCCTTTAATGATGTTTGACATTTCCGATTAAAAATAAGAAAAATCAAGTGTGACAGTCTCCGTGCTTTTTCAGACTACATGAGCCACTGGAATACTCTTATATGCCTTCCCTTCCTTTCTTCTTCGAGTATCTCAGGGATCTAAAACAACTTCTTTCAATGACATAGTCTTTTTAGTCTATATTTGTCACAATGGAGTCAGCATCACAGATAAGAGATTCATTGTTTTTAAAAAATAAATAAAGCGTTGCTTAGTCCATTGCTTATTGGACAGCTCCAGTTGAAAACTTTTTGTGTGTTGAACAGAACTATACTTCCTCTTGATGTCTGTTGTTCCTATTGAGATCCCTGAGACAACAGATGACACATTACTTCCTGCTTGTCATTAACAACTTAGTAAGAACTAGGTCGTTTGCCCAATGGGCAACAAGTCAAACACAGAAAGTGAGGTTTGCAGCAGAGAGTTTATTCACAAGACAGCTGAGTGAGGACATAGGAGAACAAATGGCACATCTACCTCCCTGTAGGTGAGGGACGTGAGATTTTTATGGGATCAAGAAGCAGGGGTCTTAGGTGTGAGGAAAAGTGAGGTGATCAGTGTTCTACACAGGCCTATCAGTTACAGGGTTCATAATGGGATGCATGTTACAAAATATAAGCACTTAGGGACTTCCCTAGTGGTCCAGTGGTTAAGACTCCTCGCTCCCAATGCAGGGAGCCTGAGTTCGATTCCTGGTCAGGGAACTAGACCTCACACACCACAGCCAAGAATTCAAATGGCACAACTAAAGATCCCAAGAGCCAAATAAAAAAGTTTTTTTAGGTGAATAGTAAAAGATGTAATTACTGTTATTGCATTTGACAGCCAAAATGCCTCAAATTGTAATTCCACTATTACCACTCAGAAAACTCCCTGGATACATTAGCCAAGCTCAGAATCTTATAACTGTTTAGTATTGGAAAGAATAATTGCTCCCCAATGAACAAATATTTGAAAATACCATTGACTGAAAAAAATGCACAACTTAAAAGTGGAGATTTATGTTTCATTTGATGGACAAAATTGGGAACTTAAAGCCTGGAAAACAGCCTCTCAGGTGACTCTGAGGGACTGCTCTAAAGATGTTAGGAAGAAGCCAGAATACGTAGGACTTTGCAACAAAAACCAGGTAGCCAGAACATCAAAAGACTACCGTTAATTAAAACCAGACATCTCACATTAATGATTTTAATGCCTTCCTATATGTGAGAAGATGCAAGAGACTGGGCTCTTTGAAATCATTACTTTGATATGCACCTTAACTTTCCAAGGCCATCTTAACTTTTTGTCCATCCCACACCCCCTCAGGGTGCACAGCTGGGGGTGGCTGCTGCGGCTGCAGGTTTGCTGGGCCACACCATCTTTTGTTTACTGATCTGGCAGGCAACCTTTTGCCACACGACCATTCAAGCTGCAATACCCAATCAGGGTACCCAGAGAAGCAACCACTTTGGTTTTGTGAAACCACTCATCCTCAACTTCACTTTGATCTTCTACATTTTTGCTTCAGTTCCTCTGCACAGACACACAATCACTATTATTGTTTGATAATACCTAGAATTATTACAATACCTGCCATCAATAAGAAAAAGTAGAACTGTGTAAGTTCCTGAACAAGAAGTACTGAGTGAAATTTAACCCCCTTTTTCCTCCGCCGGGAAAAGCTGAGCTTAGAAAAGACATCCCCGAAGCCCGAACCATGAGTGGGGAACAAGGACCAAAGTCCTCCGGTTTTCCTAGCGAGGACCACCCCCGCACCCCTCGCAAAGCGCAGCGCAGACGCGGAAGGCGGGTGTTGACGCACTTCCGGGGTTTTGTGACACTCTGGGTTCTGGCGAACGGAGGGGCTGGGGACTGGTCCACTGCCCTTTGATCCCCAGAGTCACCTCCCTTTTCTATCCCGGCACCCCGGGCTTCTCCGGGGTTCACGGTGAGAGGCGGGTCCGGCCGGGGCGGAGGGGCGGGGACGCAGGTGGACGTGTAAAACCGTGATCCCGGTCACCACGCCAGTTTCCGAACGGGGTGGAGGGTCGTGTCCCTGTCCTTGGTCCCAGCCTCCGCCATAGGAAGCGCCGTCTCCCTGCAGAGACAGCCGCGGATCCTTGGTTTCTGAATTGGGATGAGATACCTATGGGTCCGAGAGGCGGCAGCCTGCGTGCCCCACCCTCGTCCTTGGTTTTCACCCCCAAGGGGTCGGGGACAAATGACTAGTCTAATTTCTGTGCTCCCGGGCTTACCCCATTTCCTTTCCTTCTGGTGATGGCTTTTTTCCCTGGTGATCTCGAGGTGTAAAATGAGGACGACCCCAGAGGCTACCAAGATCCACGTTTTGTTGTTTAGCGGACAAGTTTGTTCACTTCAGTTCAGTTCAGTTCAGTTCAGTCGCTCAGTCGTGTCCGACTCTCTGCGACCCCATGAATCGCAGCACGCCAGGCCTCCCTGTCCATCACCATCTCCCGGAGTTTACTCAGACTCACGTCCATCGAGTCCGTGATGCCATCCAGCCATCTCATCCTCGGTCGTCCCCTTCTCCTCCTGCCCCCAATCCCTCCCAGCATCAGAGTCTTTTCCAATGAGTCAACTCTTCTCATGAGGTGGCCAAAGTACTGGAGTTTCAGCTTTAGCATCATTCCTTCCAAAGAAATCCCAGGGTTGATCTCCTTCAGAATGGACTGGTTGGATCTCCTTGCAGTCCAAGGGACTCTCAAGAGTCTTCTCCAACAC
>SJYT01082633.1:96919-143452 GCA_006410635.1 Cephalophus harveyi
CATGGGGCCAGGGGTGGGGGTCGCGGGTGAGGGGTGGGCTCTTTAGAATCCCAGGACCGGGGAGAGGATGCAGCCTCCCTGGGAGCTGGGCAGCCGGCACTGCCCTCCAGGGGCCAAGATAGTGAGGCTGAGGGGTGAATCTGATCTCAGGTGGCCTCAGCCTGCAGAGGCTTGGAGCAGGGTTTCAGCTCCTGAGGTCACGGAATGACAAAGCTGAATCCTGGCCACTGGACCAGTGGCTGGTGACAAGGCCCTGGCCCATTGGCTTTGCAGAAGAAATTCCCACGAAGAGGGAAAGCAGTGAAACCAGTAGTGTTTATTAGGAGGAAAGAGTACAGTACATGTGGACGGACACACAGTGGGCTCAGAGAGAGTCACACCCTTGTGGTAGTTTAAATCACTTTTATGGGACATTTCTTCCAGTTTTTCTTGGGCCAATCATCTTGATTTGCCTGGTCCAGAGTCCTTACTTGGTGTATCTCAGGGTCTTCCCTCACGTTCGCAGGCATCTCTCAGCCAAGATGGATTCCAGCAAAGAGGCCTATTGGTAACTTGGCATCACTCCCCTTTTAACCTCCAAGGAACTTTCTAGTCAGAAATTATCCTTGACATAGAGAATGAGAAATATGTGGTCGCTTACCTTCTGTCTGGGCAGGTCCCAGCCTCCTCTCTCGCTGGTCCTGCTACTCTCATCCTGCAGTACTGGTGCCCGGGAAACGAATTTTCAACTGCTCACCCTGGGGGGGGGTGGGGGTACCCATCTACCTACTGCCTCAGATCCACCCCTTGCAAGAGGACTTTACAGGGGGAGGCAGAGATGGTAAAGAATTTAAAGCAGGAAAATGAGAAAGGTAGTGCTTTCCCCGGAATGAAGTCAGAAAATTCCAAGGGAACTTTGAAGTCTCTGAGCTATTTCAAACTCAAAGGAAACGCTATCCGACCTGTAACAGGGATGTCCGGATTTACTTGGGGCAGGGGCCGGATGCTGAGATTTTAGGTCCGCAGTGATTCCCACACCGGGATGGTGGAGGGAAGAAGGTGAACAGTGCAGCACAGATTTACACTAGAAAGGCGTGTGATCCTAACTCTGAGCACTTTGCTTCAGGTCCCTAAAGAAACTGTGCATTCGCGTGGAGTTGGAGCAGGCTCTTCCAGGGAGGGGAGGGCCAAGGAAGGCCCTGATCTGAACTGGGAGCTCTGGGCTGGGACAAGGAAGGGTTCTTTCCTGCACATCTAAAGTGCTCGTTTTAAGCTCCTGGCTTGAACAGGTTTAAGATAAAAGCATACAATTCTGTGGGCCACTTATGTCTAAAACTAAGGTGTGACTTTGCCAACAAAGGTCCATCTAGTCAAGGCTATGGTTTTTCCAGTGGTCATGTATGGATGTGAGAGTTGGACTATAAAGAAAGCTGAGTGCCAAAGAATTGATGCCTTTGAACTGTGGTGTTGAAGAAGACTCTTGAGAGTCCCTTGGACTGCAAGGAGATCCAACCAGTCCATCCTAAAGGAGATCAGTCCTGGGTGTTCATTGGAGGGACTGATGCTGAAGCTGAAACTCCAATGCTTTGGCCACCTGATGCAAAGAGCTGAGTCACTGGAAAAGACCCTGATGCTGGGAAAGACTGAAGGCAGGAGAAGGGGACAACAGAGGATGAGATGGTTGGATGGCATCACCAACTCAATGGACATGAGTCTGAGCAAACTCCGGGAGATGGTGATGGGCAGGGAAGCCTGATGTGCTGCAGTCCATGGGGTCGCAAAGAGCCGGACATGACTGAGTGAACTGAACTAAACTGAAGGTGTTTCTGCCTATCAGCTTGAAAACAGTCTGAATAAAAAGTTGTTTTTGCCAATAAATAAGCAACTACACCAGATGAGGGAAGGAATCCACAACCCAAAGGTGACTTGTCTTGTGAATAAAATACCACATAAGCAAAGCTATCTATTGTTTTCCTTTACCCCAGGATGAACAGCCTAGTGTTGGATAGATAGCTGAGGCACTAACATATAAGTGTGTCTTCTCATTTCCCATTTCCTACTCTACATTTCAGCCAGTGGGTTGGAGTTGGAGGGAAATACCAAGCAAGCATTAGAGGTGTTGAGATCAAAATCCATAACCTGGTACCCCAGAAGAAAAACATCCAAATACAATGTAGAGAATTCACTTTAATAAATGCAAATGGAATTTTAAAAACTATACATATACATATGACCCAAAGTAGTAAAGACTTAAAGAGAAATTTCACACAATCTGTATTTTTCTTCTTTATTATGTATATGGAGTCATGAGTTCTGTCGCTCAGTCGTGTCCAACTCTTTGCAACCCCAAAAGTCCTGACTCTGGACTGCAGCACTCCAGGCTTCCCTGTCTATCACCATCTCCCAGAGCCTGCTCAAACTCGTGTCCATCAAGTCGGTGATGCCATCCAACCACCTCATCCTGTCATCCCCTTCTCCTCCTGCCTTCAATTTTTCCCAGCATCAGAGTCTTTTCCAAGGAGTCAGGTTTTCCACATCAGTTAGCCAAAGCATTGGAGTTTCAGCTTCAGTATCAGTCCTTCCCATGAATATTCAGGACTGATTTCTTTCAGCATTGACTGGTTTGATCTCCTTGCAGTACAAGAGACTCTCAAGAGTCTTCTGCAACACCACAGTTCAAAAGCATCAGTTCTTCAGTTGCTCACCTTTCTTTATAGTCCAACTCTCACATCCATAAGTGACTGCTGGAAAAACCATAGCTTTGACTAGACGGACCTTTGTTAGCAAAATAATGTCTCTGCTTTTTAATATGCTGTCTAGGTTGTTCATAGCTTTTCTTCCAAGAAGCAAGTGTCTTTTAATCTCATGGCTGCAATCACCATCTGCAGTGATTTTGGAACCCAAGAAAATAAAGTCTGTCACTGTTTCCATTGTTTCCCCGTCTATTTGCCATGAAGTGATGGGACTGGATGCCATGATCTTCCTTTTTTGAATGTTGAGTTTTAAGCCAGCTTTATCACTCTCCTCTTTCACTTTCATCAAGAGGCTCTTTAGTTCTTCTTCACTTTCTGCTGTAAGGGTAGTGTCAACTGCATATCCGAGGTTATTGATATTTCTCCTAGCAATCTTGATTCCAGCTTGTGCTTCATCCAGCCCGGCACTTCACATGATGTACTCTGCATGTAAGTTAAATAAGCAGAGTGACAGTATACAGCCTTGACGTACTCCTTTCCCAATTTGGAACCAGTTTGTTGTTCCATGTCCAGTTCTACCTGTTGCTTCTTGACCTACATATAGATTTCTCCAGAGGCACGTAACGTGGTCTGGTATTCTCATCTCCTGAAGAATTTTCCAATTTGTTGTGATCTACACAGTCAAAGGCTTTGACGTAATCAATAAAAGAAATAGATGTTTTTCTGGAATTCCCTTGCTTTTTCAATGATCCAACAGATGTTGGCAATTTGATCTCTGGTTCTTCTGCCTTTTCTAAATCCAGCTTGAACATTTTTTTTTTTTTTTTTGCCTAATCCAGGGTCGGCTCTCTAAAAAGTCACTCTGGACTCCCAAAAGGAGGGTTTAAAAAAACCCAGCTACACAAGGGTAGAGATCTTGCAACAATCGGTGGGAAAGGAAAGTACTTGGTGTAACCACCTGGGAATCACGTGGCCTAGACCACTCCATCTGCGGCGGTTGATTGGCTCCGACCAGAAGCGGCAGTTGCGATGAGACGTGAGTGCCCCGCCCCCTTACTCGCACACTCCCCGCGACCCGCCCCATCGCTTACCCCGATCAGAGAGTTGTGACTCCTCCGAGTTTCCTAGAAGGTCCTCGGGCGGGGACGCTCTGCTCGGCCTGCGCTAGTGATCGGGCGACGGGCACAGGGATCTTCCGCATGGACACCTCAGGTGGAGGTTAGCCGAGGTTCCGACCTAATTCCGAGTCTGGCCTGGCACCTGCATAATGGAGGCCAGCTCCATGGCAGCCGCAGGTGCATCCTGAGGACTTCCTGGAGGAGGAGGCGCGGCGGGGGTCGGAGGCGCGGAGGTTTGGGGAGAAAAGAGCTAGTGTGATGGGCGGAGGGGGTGCCAGGGGAAGCCACTGTGGCCCCGCCGCAGGTGTGAGGGCTGGAGAGACAAAGGCTCTTTCCAAACCCCCTTTCCCTCGAATCCCGTGTCCCCCACGCCCCCCAAACCCCCGGTCTTCAGGGCGTTTACCGAGAGACTTCCTGAAGACGCCAGCCTCTGAGTATCATGTCAGGTCTTCTGGCCTTAGAGAAGTACAGAGCCTGATGAATGAATGGCTGGTTAATACCATTGTTTGCTTTGGCTTTGTTAGTCGCTCAGTCCTGTCCGACTCTTCGCGACCCCCATGAACTGTGGCCCACCAAGCTTCTCTGTCCATGGAATTCTCCAGGCAAGAATACTGGAGTGTGGACCTTCCCTGGTGGTGCAGTGGCTAAGACCCTGTGCTCCCAATGCAGGGGGCCTGGGCTTGACCCCCAGGTCAGGGCTTGATCCCAGATCACACACGCTGCAACTAAGACCTTCTACAGCCAAATAAATGCACATTAAAAAAAAAAAAAGAATGGGTAGCTATTCCCTTCTCTAGGGGAATCATCTGCACCCAGGGATCCAACCCAGGTCTCCTGCATTGCAGATTTTGTTATAAATTGAATTATGGATTCTGACTTCCAAATGCACAGTGCTCACAGCAGGTAATCTACTTTAGATAGTGAAAGGGTCGATGTCCCTTCCCCAGCTATGGAGCTATTGATCACAAGTGCCTCCTTGTTTAAGAGGCAATAGGGCTTACAAACAATGTTTTTAAGGAAGGAGAACCGAATGTGACAGACTTTCTTAAAAATGCACTTACATAAAACAAGGTTTGCCAGTGGCCAGAAAGTCACTAGAAAAAAGTGGAAATCCTCTGTATCTCATCATTTGTGAGCTCCCTGAGAGAAACATTAGATTTATTAAAGAAGAACCAAAGTGGAGGCCACAGTTTAAGTATATTCCCAGGCCAACCACCCAGAGCTGCAGAACCAAAACTTTAACTGTCATTTCCCATGAAGAGCCGGCTCTGTCTTTAAAGGAAACTTAAGCTTTCTTCATGTCTGGGTAACCTTGCAGCTTCCTAGCAGCTACAAACAAGTAAACTTGTACCCTGGTACTCTTCTGAAAGGACCGTCAGTTCTAGTAACCAGTCCCAAGAGAAAACAATGTACTTCCTCATTCCTGTGCACAGGAGGAAAATAATTTTCTCTACTCTTCTGAGTACTTAGCTGAGATTCCTGCAATAAAAAATGAAAACAAACAAGTTTCTTAACATGTATACCTCAGGTAAGAGGCTTCCCAGGTGGCACAGTGGTAAAGAATCCACGTGCCAGTGCAGGAGATGCAAGAAACATGGGTTCAAACCTTGGGTCAATATTCTTGCTTGGAAAATGACATGGACAGAGGAGCCTGGCAGACTGCAGTCCACGGGGTCGCAAAGAGTCGGACACCCTGCACGTGCCCGCACACTTACCTTGTATAAACATGGAGATTCCCAAGGAAAAATGATTAACCCCTGAGATGGCTTCGAATTCAGGTCTATTATAAATGGAATTTTCATAGGGAAGGGAGTTGTTTAGTTGCTAAGTTGTGTCTCTTAAGACTCTCTTGAAAGTCATGACTCTTTTGAGACCCCCATGGACTATATATAGCCCACCAGGCTCCTCTGTCCATGAGATTTCTCTGGCAACAATACTGGAGTGGGTTGCTGCTTCCTTCTCCAAGGGATGTTCTTAACTCAGGGATTGAACCCACGTCTCCTTCATTGCAGGTGGATTCTTTACCACTGAGCCATTGGGGAAGTCCTAGGGCAAGGGGAGGGAGGTACTGTACCTGGAAGAGGCTGAAACTGCAGTTAGGCTAAGTGTTAGGTGTCGGTTTGCTGACATGGGGCTTAGCACAAGTGAGTCCACATGGCTTGTGAGATCTTAGTTCCCCCAACCAGGGATTGAACCTGATCCCCAAAAAGGAAAGCACTGAATCCTAACCACCAGACCACCCAGGAATTCTCCTTTTGCCTGCCCTCCTTTTTTAAAAAAACAGCTGTTTTTTAAGTGCCTGCAGCTCAAAATAATCAGTTTTCCAAGTGGTATATTAGAGAGTGGCTTATTCTGCCGCCCATTTACATGTTTTATAAACTGAAGGGCAAGTGCGGAGAGCCTAACTTCTTAAGACTTTCCATTTTGAAGCCTCCTTGCTCGCAGTTTAGTTTTCACTCCATAAACTGTTCATATCAAGTAAAGTCCTCTGAATTTTCTTTTGACAACAACTGTGCCTGCTCAGTTGGTGTCCAACTCTTTGAGATCCCATGGACCCTGCCAGGCTTCTCTGTCCATGGACTATTCCAGACAAGAACACTGGAGTGTGTTTCCTTTTCCTCCTCCAGGGGATCTCCCCAACCCAGGGATCGAGCCAGAGTCTCCTGCATCTCTTGCGTTGCAGGTGGCTTCTTTATCACTTGAGCCGCCTGGGAAGCCCCTTTGACAGCAGTTAGCTCTTTATATATCATATGTAGCCTAAAATCTCTGATAACTTCCCTAAAATCATTGTTATACTCTCTGAGCTGATTCTATGTGACGTAGAAATAAACTAAGACCGCCCGAATGAGAGCAGGCAAAGGCTCCTCAGGCAGAGCTTGCTATACTAAGTCAGCTGGCCACCATCACATGTCTGGCAGAGACTCACAAGCAAGCAGGAGAAACTTGAGAAACTTAGTGTGGAAAAAAGGGAAAACTCAACTATGCTGAGTTTTGAGGAGATCGGCTTGGAAAAGCTCGAGGCAGGTTAAGTAAAAGAAGCAGGACTCCCCTCCACCCGGCCTCGGAGAGCGAGCAAGCCGGAGAACCTGTTCTCTGTTCTTGCTCCCCGCTGCTGCAGTAGCGGCCCCAGTAAAACCTTGCTTGGGAAAAAAAAAGGCGGGACATCCTCTGTTTTGGTAGGGGAGCACACCCGACTTTCTCTGCTGGCCCTGGATGGAGGAGGGGGACACATGTTAGGGACAAGCTCATACTTGCCACCCAAGTCCTGATTGGGCGCCTGTTGCCATGTTGCTTCCGGTTTGGGTTCCAGGCTGGAGCTACAGGTTGCAGGTTAGAATTCTGTTTTTTCCTATAGTCTGGTCCCTTGATATATTGAGTCTCTCATTGAGGTGCTGAAAAATATATTCTAGAGAGAGGAAGAGGGCAGAGGCGCAGGTTTCCTAGGATAAAAATTAGAAATTGATCTAGCATCAGAAATTCCTAAGACCATTCTAGCGATTGCTTTCATTGTAATCCCACATTCCAGTACCAAACACTGTGACTTTGTACTACCTGAGGTTTGATGGCCCCATTGGCATTCCCTTTCTAAAGTCTGTCTAGTGAGAGAGCTTTGATTCAGGGCCAACCTTGTTTTCTTTCTCTCTCCAGCTTAGCCTGATGGCCAGGATCCAGCCCCATCTCGGAGACCAGGCCATGGCAGCCATGTCCCTGCCAGTCCCGTGGAAGGTGAGCTGGGTTCCCCCTGCCTCCACCTCCTCAGTGTAGTCTCAGCGGCCAGGCAGTGCTTTTCACATGGCCGTTGGGGTTGAGCCATCTTCATCAGCTGGGGGGTGTTTCCTTCTTGGAAGATACGATGTACAGAGCTTGAACTCTGGGGTCAGACAGGATGAAACCCAGGCTGTTTTAGACGCGTCACCTAATCTCTCTGGGGCAGTTTCCTAATCTGTAAAATGGGGTCATGACGGTAGCTGTCACGTGAGGACTCAGGGAAGCGAGGCTCTTGGAGCGCTTGGCAGAGGATCTGGTGATGTTTCAAGCGCCCTCTAAGTTTTAGCTGCTATCACCACAGTTGCTCCATGTTTGTGTCAGTGAGCATTCTTGTGTACCTACTGTGTGCCAGGTAGTTCTGTCCTTTGTGCTGGGAGAGAGACTCTTACCCTAAGGATTTTCCAAGCCGTTTAGAGAAGGAGATATGGAAACAAGCTCATATAATTCTACCTTGCATTAAAAGGTACAGTAGAAGTTTAGGTACTGATTTGGTAACAGGAGGGAGGGTGATTGTGAGAAGTCAAGTTGAAAAGTCAGTGAAAAGTCAGAAGACATGTGAGGAAGCCATTGTGACAGATTGTAAAGACCAGTCTTGGACAGGAGGGAGTTCAAGGGGAGCAGTTTGACCTCGCTGGCCCAGCGTGTCCACATGTGCTGAGGGAGCATGGAGCTCTGGCTGCCTTTCTGGTGTCATCTCCCGCCTTCCCGGAAACCAGAGGACCTGCACGTGGGGATGTGAATGCTCTTCCCCCCCCCCCCCCCCCCCCCCCCCCTCCCCTTGTGTATCCCCTGTTCTCCCCGCCTACAGGCAAACTCACCTCTGCATATGTTAACACTCAGCTCAAAAATCATCGTTTCTGTGAAATCTGTGATTTCCTGCGGTAACTGTATTGCTCTCCCCTGTGTTCACACGTGGGCAGAGAGCTGGTGCGAGGCTCAGAAGGACACTCCAGGGGAGCTCTGAAGACTGAAGTCAGAGGGGGCTTTGTGGGGTGACTGCAGATATGTGTGTAGGTTTTCTTTACAGAACTGGTCCAGTTAGGGGTGGAGAGAGTGGAAACAAGAGGAAGGCAGGCGCGGGAGCATCTCTGTAAAGGCAGGAACAGCATGTGCATCCTTGCTGGCCTCGGGGAGGGAGGCGGGGGAGGAGCGCGCGCCTGGGGAGGACACGGCTGTTTCTCTGCTTCCTCACTTCACCTCTGCCCTCAGGCACGTGGGGTGTCTCTACACACGGAGCAGTTCTGACACCAGCTGGGTGCCCCACGATTTGACTCAGTTCCGACACTATCTGAATGACCGCAGCAGAGACCAAACGGCCAGAGAAGCCTCACACACTGACCACGTGTCCCTCTAGAGAGAACATGTGTGACTCTAGTGCGGAAGAAAGAACATGCGTGGCCTGAGGGTCAGAGCTTGAGTTGAGCCCTGAGTCTGCTAATTAACTGGATGAGCCTTGCCTGTAGAAGAACAATAATGCTGTAGCCCACAGAGCTGTGATAAGAGCTGCAGCTGTAATGAGTCTCTGTGTTTCCAGGGGTTGCTGTCCTTTGAAGACGTGGCTCTGTACTTCACTAGGGAAGAGTGGGACACGCTGGATTGGGCTGAGAAGGCCCTCTACAGGGACGTGATGCTGGACAACTACAGACACGTCGTCTCCTTGGGTAATGAGTTGGCTTAAGATTTGACTTTGAGTGTCTACACAAGTCCTTGGTTTCTTACGTGCAATGCTCAAAGCAGAAAAAGCTCTGAAAGCCAGTTTTATCATAACTCATTTGGCTAAAAGACCTAACCTGAAGTCATCAAGTGGTTAAACCTGGTTTTATCCTGTAGGAAACTATCATCCTTTTTCTCATTTGGTCTCCATATATATATGTATGGCATCAGAAATATCAGAATATTTTTTTAAAGTTTCAGCTCAACCCCTGTTGAGGGTGGTACATAATAGAAACTATACCCACACTCAAGTCACCTTGCTGAAATCTGGAAAAATTTTGAGTCCTGAAACAAATCAGGCCTCAACATTTTCAAGTAAGGGACTGTGGATAATGAGTAGTTTCCTTTTGTTTTAGAGGTTGAAGACATTCATCCCCCAGCCTGAATCCTCCACATCTATAAGACTTCTAAGAGTTGAAAAGATTGTGGCCCATGCAGATTCCACAGTCTACCCTCTTCCTCTCTTGAAAGGCCTTTTTCTTTCTTCTATCTGAAAATGGTTTCCTTCTTTGCTTACACCATCACCGGGTGCCCAGGAGATGATTCTTCCCTGACTTCACTTCTGTACCTCCTCAGCTTCCACCTTCCTGGGAGCCCACCCTCATCTTATTCAATGCAGTCTCCTACAGAGGGAGGTTTCTCGATGGATTTTTCTTTCTGGAGTATGTTTGACCACGTGCTGACACTCTTGGCAGATTCTTGACCACCTTTGTGGGATTGTCCACCCACCACTGGATGCTTTAATGTTTATTTTTGTTTTGAAAGCATTCAGGGGCTCCCAGACAGCCGTGTGATCACAAGGGTCGCCAACCAGTCCACTTAAAACCATTCTGTTCTTCACTAGTACAGTATTGAGTAAGTTACATGAGATATTCATCATTCTTATTATGAAATAGGCTGTGTGTTAGACAATTTTGCCCAACTGCAGGCTAATGTAACTATTCTTACCATGTTTAAGGTAAGTAGGACTAAGCTATGATATTCAGTAGTTTAGGTGTATTAAATGCATTTCTAACTTACAATATTTTCAACATATGATGGATTTATGAAGAATGGATTTATTGGAAAGTTATCCTGTGGTAAATGGGCTTCCCTCATAGCTCAGTTGGTAAAGAATGCACCTGCCATGCAGGAGACCCTGGTTTGATTCCTGGGTCAGGAAGATCCGCTGGAGAAGGGATAGGCTACCCACTCCAGTATTCTTGGGCTTCCCTTGTGGCTCAGCTGGTAAAGAATCCTTCTGCAATGTGGGAGACCTGGGTTCGATCCCTGGGTTGGGAAGATCTCCTGGAGAAGGGAAAGGCTGCCCACTACAGTATTCTGGCCTGGAGAATTCCATGGACTGCACAGTCCATGGGGTCGCAATGAGTCAGACACGACTGACTTTCACTTACCCTGTCCTAAGAAGAGGATGATCTGTGTATATATACCCTCACACATGTAGTTTTTTGGGAGGGGGGTGCTCCAGGTCTTAGTTGCGGCATGCAAGATCTTTCATTGCAGCACACAGACTGTCTAGTTATGGTTCACAGGCTTAGCTGCTCAGCAGCATGTGGGGTCTTAGTTCCCTAACCAGGAATGGAAACCTGTGTGCCCTGAATTGCAAGGCAGATTCGTAACCACTGGACCACCAGGGAAGACCCTAACACATGTAGTTTTTAAAAACAAATTCAGATCATAATTTACATGAACTTTGAATCATGCTACATGTGAGTTTTGTATTCTGCTTTAAAATACCTGGGGAGCCTTTTCCTGTTTTAAGAAATGTCCTTTGTTCTCTTGGATTTTCAATATTAGCCTAATATTCTGCCTTCATCATATCTGGCTACACTTTAATCCTTCCCCTGTTGACATTTGGTTTATTTCCAGTTTGCACTGTTAGGATTCTGCTGAACATCTGAGGTGCATTAACCTTTGCCCATTAACCTTTGTCCTCATTTCCCTTAGGCTCTATTCCTAAGAGTGAAATGACCATGTCCACGAGTGTGAATATTGTTCAGGCTTTCAATCAAGATGCCGAGCTTTCGCAAAGATGGTGCCGATTCCTCTTCTCAGATAATCCTTCTGATTATTGTCCTGATCTCTGCTTGTTGCTGCAGCCTTGCCACCCAGACCCCCAGGGGTAGCCTGAGCTCTGGGACCTCTCCTGCCACTCGCTAACCACCACATCCCATTTACTTCCCCACGAGTAGGATTTCAGTTTCCCAAACCTGAGGTGATCTGTCAGCTGGAACAGTGGGAAGAGCCATGGATCCTGGATCTGCAGAGAGCGGGGACTAGGAAGGCTTCCGGTAGTGCCTGCCCAGGTGGGTGAGGAGCAGACCTGGCCCCTGCGGGTCATGCAGAGTTGGGGATACCATCCAGGAGGCCCCGCCTGCACCCGGATACCAAGCCCGGAGTTGGCATGTGTTCTCCTGCTTGTTCATCCCTACTGTCCCCTGACGGTGGTGGGTATGATCGTTGCCCCTGTTCCCCAGAGGTAATCCCCAGCTGGGATTGGATTTCAAGTCTGCAAAGCTCATCCTCTTTCTTCTGCAATAAAGCTCATCCTATTTCTACTAGAGGCAGGCTGGTGCTTTCTGACAGCTCTCGGGCCATTCTAGATACTCCTTTTTTCTACCCTCATCACTTACCCTTTTTCTATACTTTCTCTTGTTCCCTTGCTTTCATTCTGTTTTCCACATCCCCTTGGTGTTTCTTGATGTTCCTGCCTTTTCCTACTTACTGAGTCCTCATGGCTGCTTCTTTCTACCCTTTACTACATCCCTCCGCTCCTTGGATTCTCAGCCTCAGCTCTGTTGATGTTTTGGGGCTGTTTGATCCTGGGCCTCACAGGATGTCAAGCAGCATCACTGGCCTCCGCCTACTACACTCCAGCAGGACCATCCCTGGTTGAGAGTCACTGCTCTGTTCCACGGGCTTTTGTGCTGTTTCTCAGGTTCCTTTTCTTTTCTCTCTGATACACTGCTTCCATTTTAAAGCAGTTGTTTCTCCCAGAATTGTGAAAAACGTGTGTCTCTAGAAAGTACAAGATGCTCCCTCTCTCCTAGAGCTATGTGACCCTGCTGGGTACCAACAGGAAGCTGTTTTCCCCACTAGTGGAGAAGGGTGTGTTCAGTTCTCATGTTCTCTGACACACTTGTGCATATGTGAGTTGGTTAGTTCATGATGTCAAGAGCTCTTTCTGATTTGAAAGCTGAGGGTCCTATGAAAATCAGGATACTGGCTCTTTAATATGGCAATGGAACCAGGTGAGCACTTCTTAGCCTTGTTTGAGTCTCTCATATCACAAACAGTTGCTTCTTTCCTTTTCTTCTGTAGCAGTCAGGTAATTTGTATATTCTTTTTATTTGGCTAGATTTGGAAGCCAGATTCCAGACGAAAGAGCTCACCCCAAAGGAGAACGCTTCTGAAGATTTAATGTTATGGAAGATGTCAGCAGTAAAGCAGAAAACAGCCAAGGAGCCTTCAGAAGAGTTACGTGAATATAATGAATTTGTGGACATTTACGGATTTTCACTCCCTGCTACTGGTGATGAGTGCTGTAAGGACTTCCTTCAAAGCCTTAACCTTATTCACAGTCGGAGAGCTCAGACAAGGACACAGCAGGGCAAATATGATGAGTACGGAAAATCCTGCCATCAGAGATCATGGTTTTTGAGGCATAAGAGAACTCTGACAAACGCAAAATCTTATGAATGCCACGAATGTGGAAGAGCCTTCCGGCGGCAGGCAAATTTTGTTCGACATCAAAGACTTCACAGCTCAGAGAATCCCTTTGAGTGTGACATATGTGGGCAGGCTTTCAAACAGAAGTCCGCTCTGATCGTCCACAAACAGTGTCACTCACAAAAGAAGCCATATAAATGTCACGACTGTGGAAAGTGTTTCCGTCAGATGGCGTATCTTGTCGAACATAAGAGGATCCATACCAAAGAAAAACCCTATAAGTGCAGCAAATGTGAAAGAACATTTAGTCAGAATTCAACGCTTATTCGACATCAGTTAATCCACAGCGGAGAGAAACCCCACAAGTGCGCTAAATGTGGAAAAGCCTTTGGCCGGCACTCAACCCTTATGAGCCATCAGCAGATTCACAGTAAACAGAATGCCCACAAATGCAGTGAATGTGGAGAATCCTTTGGTCGGAATGTCGATCTCATTCAGCATCAAAGGATCCACACGAAGGAGGAATTCTTTGAGTGTAGAGAATGTGGGAAAACCTTTAGCTTTAAGGCAAATCTTCATCGACATGAGGTAATTCATACTGGAGAGAGACCCTACAGATGTGACAAATGTGGAAAGTCTTTCAGTTGGCGCACAAGCTTTATTAAGCATCAGGGTACCCACAGAGAGCAGGTATCTGCATGATATTAACTGGAAAAGCTACCATTTAAAGCCCAGAACTTAACTGCTATGGCAAGTAGGTATAACCTGATTGTTTCATGAATATTAACAAACAAGAACTGGTTTTTCTGTGGGGACCCTCCCCTTGTAGCCAACCTTCTGGCTGCAGTAATTAATAGAGGACTTCCTTGGTAGTCCAGGGGTTAAGCCTCCGTGGTTTCACTGCAGGAGGCACGGGTCTGATCCCTGGTCCCCCTGGTCAGGAAAGTTCCACATACCACGCGGTGCTTCCTAGGTGGCTCAGCAGTAAAGAATCCACTTGCCCATGTAGGAAACGCAGGTGGGATCCCTGGGTTGGGAAAATCCCCTGGAGAAGGAATGGCAACCCACTCCAATATTCTTGCCTGGGAAATCCCATGGACAGAGGAGTCTAGTCGCAAACAGTTAGACACAACTTAGTGACTAAACAACAACAAAACTATCTATTTACACGTTTATCCTTACATATAAATTTCTAAGGCCTATGTATATATTTATGTCCACAATCCCTTTTTAAAAAAAATTTTACAATTTAAAAAATCTGAGAGCAAACATGTTTTCTTATGATCCATTTGGTTACCAAACCTGAGATGACTTGAATTTATTTACTGGTGAAATAAAGACTGTTTATCCCCATTAGTGTACATATTCACACATCTTGTTCCAATGTGTTCAGTAATGGAGTGCTGGCTTCCCTAGTAGTTCATCTGGTAAGGAATTCACCTGCAATGCAGAAGACCCCAGTTCAATTCCTGGATCAGGAAGATTCCCCTGGAGAAGGGTTAGGCTACCCATTCCAGTATTCTTGGGCTTCCCTGATGGCTCAGACTATAAAGAATCCACCTGCAATGTTGAAGACCCTGGGTTGGGAAGATCACTTGGAGGAGGGCATGGCAACCCACTCCAGGATTCTGGAGAATTCCAAGGAGCATGGTGGGCTACAGTCCATGGAGTTGCAAAAAGTCTAGTGCAACCCCTAAGCGATTTTATGTAAAATACCTTTCTACAAACTGAAAAATTCTGAGTTTTGAAACACTTATGCCTCAAGGATCTGGGGCTTTGAGAGAGGCACATGTCACATCAGTGAAGAGTAGCAGTACAACTATTGGATTGACAATAAATAACATCCCCACTTTAAGAAGTTTCTTTCCGAATGCCAAGCAGAAGCCCTGATAAGACAAAAAGTAAAAGGCAGCTTGGTTTCCTGATGGCAGCTCTCTGTACAGGTAAGAACCAATCTGGAAATCAGCAATCCACCCCTGTTCAGTTCAGTCACTCAGTCTTGTCCAACTCTTTGTGACCCCATGGACTGCAGCACACCCAGCTTCCCTGTCCATCACCAACTCCTAGAACTTGCTCAAACTCATGTCCATCGAGTCGGTGATACCATCCAACCACCTCATCCTCTGTTGTCCCCTTCTCCTACCTCCAATCTTTCCCAGCATCAGGGTCTTTTCCAAGGAGTAAGTTCTTCGCATCAGGTGGCCAAAGTATTGGAGTTTCAGCTTCAGCATCAGTCCTTCCAGTGAATATTCAGGACTGGTTTCCTTTAGGATGGACTGGTTGGATCTCCTTGCAGTCCAAGGGACTCTCAAGGGTCTTCTCCAACACCACAGCTCAAAAGCATCAATTCTTCAGCTCCATCAGTATGGATGTCCAATTCAGATGCATACATGACTGCTGAAAAAACCATAGCTTTGACTAGACGGACCTTTGTTGGCAAAGTAATGTCTCTGCTTTTTAATATGCTGACTAGGTTGGTCATAGCTTCTCTTCCAAGGAGCAAGTGTCTTTTAATCTCATGGCTGCAATCACCATCTGCAGTGATTTTGGAGCCCAAGAAAATAAAGTCTGTTACTGTTTCCATTATTTCCCCATCTATTTGCCATGAAGTGATGGGACCAGATGCCATGATCTTCCTTTTTTGAGTGTTAGAGTTTTAAGCCAGCTTTTTCACTCTTTCACTTTCATCAAGAGGCTCTTCAGTTCCTCTTCATTTTCTGCCATAAGGGTGGTATCATCTGCGTGTCTGAGGTTATTGGTATTTCTCCCAGCAATCTTGATTCCAGCTTGTGCTTCATCCAGCCCAGCACTTCGCATGATGTACTCGGCATATAAGTTAAATAAGCAGGGTGACAATGTACAGCCTTGACGTACTCCTTTCCCAATTTGGAACCAGTCTGTTGTTCTGTGTCCGGTTCTAACTGTTGCTTCTTGACATGCACGCTGATTTCTCAAGAGGCAGGTAAGGTGGTCTCGTATTCCCATCTCTATGGGAATCTACCCTGAGGAAGAGCCAATTACAGGCAACAAGCTTCATTATAGGAGACTAGCTACCTGCCCTAAAGGCTTTCCTTAGGCTGTGACCAAAAGCTAAGCCATACAGTCTGGCAAGTGGGCCTTGGACAATTAAAAATTATTAAAGTAAACCCTTTGCTCACCAAAATGAATCCAGTGTGGGTCCTGAAGGGGACAGGATGCCAAGATAGATGCTTTAGTCCTATCATTCGAAGTGGCAATGTGATCTCTGCTCATCAAGATGAATGGCCACAGAGGCCCCCAAGCCTTTCTGTCATCATCTGCCACATCCACTGTGACACCTGATGGGGCGATAATGGTTACCACAGACTGTTCAGAATCCTGCCAGAAGTTAAGCTTGTGAGAAGCAAGGGCTCACAGACTCCACCTCCCCAACCCCACTGCACTGCCTGGCAGACAACCCCTGTCGAAGCAAGAATGTAGTTAGGAGGTTAACGGGAGGGCACCAACCCTGTACCTTCAGTTCCCACCCCTGAGGCCCCCAGGAGCTTCCCTTGTACCTCTGTGCCTTTGCCTTTGAGACCCTGAAGTTATAAGCAGGCCTTCGGATCTTCCAGAATAGGGCTCATAAATTTTATAAACAAAGATGAGCTAAGACAGTAGGTGTAAATGACTTTATAACTCCTCTCCCAGCTCCGATCAGGTCTTCTATCACTTTGTTAATAAAAATCTAAATTTACCATCTTGCCAGATGCTGTGCTAGGGCCTACGGGAAAATACAGAGTAACAAGATCCCAAGGGTTCTGAACTGTGTGCCCCTCACAAAATTCATGCACTGTATGCCCTACCCCCCAGTGTGACCGTTTATGGCAACAGAGCCCTTAGGGAGGTGATTAAGGTTAAGTGAGGTCATGAGGTTCGGTTCCTCAAGTTTAAGACTAGTAACCTTCTAAGAAGAGGAGCGAGACACCAGGAGTGCAGGGGCACGGAGCCAGGAAAGACAACAGGAAGAAGTCAGCCTTAGGCAAGCCCTGGGGTGAGAGCGCTGAGAAACCCACCCTACGGACATCAGGATGTCTTGTCTCCAACGCCTTTCCTAAAAAAACTCAAAATTCAGGGTAAGTCAAAGCACTAAGTTGGGCTGGAAGTTGGGGAGGGAAACGTGGAAGAGAAGCACATCCTGCTGGGGGTCCTAACCACACAGCTCCTCAGGGAACCGAAGGGCAGCAGATGCCACACGCCTGTAGGGCAAACCGGACTGGTTCCGGAAAGGTTCTCGGAAGCGCATGACGGTCTCCACCCCCCACCCGGGAGCTCTACCCCCATAGGTTTTCTCTAGGAATCTAGGAGGTCTTTCGGTCTCCGTGGTTCCTCTATAAATTGAGGGAATTTAAACCTCCTCCTCAGTCTAAGAAATACCTAGAAGCAGGTCCTCATTACTGAGAAAGAAGTGAGGAATTGATGGGGCGGAAGGTGCAGCTCCTAAGTTTTAAGAACTATTAATAGCACACGGGACCTGTTTCTAACGGCTCCGTCTGCAGGGAAAGGACCGCAAGCTGGTGACCTGGACCTGGTCACACTCAGATGGCTCTGATACTTTTGTGGGGAAAAAAAACAAAAAACCTTTGACTGAATCAGTCTTCCTCCCTGCCCCAGTACTGTGGCAAACATTTCTGTAGAATTCAACTTGTGTGCTCCTGATCCCAATTGCTCTACCTTGCCTCCAACTGACCAGACAAGATATATGACCCCAGTGGTCTGTTTCCCTTCGCTTCTGGAGGTTTGCAAGATAAGATGATGATGGATGTGATGATTGAGTAGCAGCAAAAAAAAAACTTCACAAATGTTCAGCTCATGAAACTCTGTTTTTTTCTGCAACTAAGAGATGTAAGACTGCGGGTTGGCAGTTTTCAGGTCACTAAGGAGTTTCTCGGAGAAGGCACTGGCAACCCACTCCAGTATTCTTGCCTGGAAAATCCCATGGACGGAGGAGCCTGGTAGGTAGGCTACAGTCCATGGGGTTGCGAAGAGTCGGATACGACTGAGCGACTTCATTTTCACTTTCATGCATTGGAGAAGGAAATGGCACCCCACTCCAGTGTTCTTGCCTGGAAAATCCCAGGGACGGCAGAGCCTGGTGGGCTGCCATCTATGGGGTCTCACAGAGTTGGACACAACTGAAGCAACTTAGCAGCAGTAGCAGCAAGGAGTTTCTGGCAATCAGAGGTGCTTTTAAAGGGACGAGGCTGCCTCGGGATGCAATGAACCCATCAGTGGAAGGGTTTCATGTAGAAAGGAAGCTGCCAGGAAGTGTTCTCTCCAGTTCAACACAGTTATTAAGCACTTGCTGCATGCACATGTCTACAACTGAATGGTGATTCCTCCCTTGAGCGGGAGGTTGAGTTTGACAGTCCCATCAAATCCTTTACAAGATTCTGTTAATGTTTTTACCATTTGGATCAAAATCTTTTCCACATAAACTGACAAGAAGTTTCATCGCTTCATAATGTTTAATCATCTAAGACATAGTATAGTTTGGTGCTTAAGAGCTTAGCTTTTGGAGGCAAAGTGACCATGGTTCAAATACTCACTCTGCCACTTGTTGGCTGTGTGACTTTGGGCAAATGAATTAACTGCTCTGAATGTCGTTTCCCCCAACTGTAAAATGAAAGTGCTATTAAGTGAAACCATTGCATAATGTGAGGATTAAGTGAGGTGATCCACATAAAGCACTTAGCATGATGTTTTTTGTTTTTTTTTTTTTGCATGATGTTTAATGCACAGTGGACATTAACACCAGGCTTTACTCAAGTTGTCATTCTCAATTGTCTTAAATCACCTTTAAGACATTCTCAATTGTCTTAATCACCTTTAGCTGTGTTTGTAGGTGACAAGTCTCCTTAAATGCTTCCAAGGAGGCCCTCTGACACTCATACATTAAGCTGGTGGATATCTGCCCCAAGTGTCATTTTCTCTCTTTAAGCAATCAGTGGCTTTCAGCCAGAGCCACTCAATTCCACAATCATTTTCATTTTGTTCCTCAAAACTTACCCAAATTGGTGTATCCCTTCCTATCTATATTTCATCCCAGTTCACCAAAGTGAATGTCTCCCAACTGAATGGCCACCACATGCCTGGGACTACTAGTGTTCTGCCCACCACTGGTGTCGGGTCCTTGTTGCCTCATGGTGAGTGGCCAGTCCATTCTTTCAGACAATTCATGGCACCATATGTCTCAGATCAGGTTGCCTAAAGCAGAGCCTGAGACAAGCATTCAGACCCACGTGATTTGTTGAGGACAGGAAAGGGAGAATGAGATGAGACAGCACAGAGGACAAGAGAATGGACGGAGTCTGATAATCAAAGTTTTTCCTCTGCCCGATTCACAAAGGGTGGGTGTGGAGCACACTGCACCTGCTTCCCACCCGGAGGCAAGTGAACCAGCCTTTGTAACCCTGTATCAGCCAGTCATTGGCTGGGAGTGGGGCGGGTAGCTGACTCCTGGGTGGAGCAGCTCTCTTCACCTGAGCCTCCAGAGAACTGGGTGAGCTGTGAGCACCTGGCGGCCAAAACTCAAGAGCAGCTGGGAAACAGGTATGGCGGCCTGGAAAAGGGGACCTGGCCTGGGCACCAGTGCACAACACACACAATGAACAGTATTCATTAGGTGTTTATTGTAGTTCAGGCCATCAGCAGAAGCAGGACTTCAGTGGTGCCCCAAAGCCTCTCACCATCTCTCTAGCAAACAGGTTCCAGTTAACCCTCTTTTCCATGTCATCATCTTTCCCCCACCACTCCTTCCGAGACCTTTCCGAAGGCAGGGCACACCAGACCAGGACCTCCCTGCTTCTATGAATGTTTACTTTCAAATCCAGTGGCAACCCAAGTTGAAACTCACTCTTTATCCACTATCCTATGGGGGGGATCCATTTCAGGGCAACTGGGAGTTAGCACACATACTGCTTGGACCACAGCTCAATTCTCAATTCAATTCGGTCCAACTCCTTCTGTGGCTAAAGCCACCCTCATTTGTGTGGTAACAGAATAAAAAGCAGTCCACAGCCTGGCCTATCAGCTCTATTACCCAAAGGTCCCACTCCCCTCTCCCTAAGACGAGACAGACCAACACAGCTTCTCCTGAATTTACAAACGTAACTTCTTTTCTACTAGCTAACCGTGGTGCCAGGAGAATCAAAGACAAAGCAAAAAGGTAGAGTGTGTTTCATGGAGAAGTTGTTGACTGAATAAGGCAGTAAGAACACATACCATCTAGCCTCTGAACCTCGTTTTTGCCCAGACACAAATACTTTAAAAATCAATTTCTTTTCAAAGGTCTTAAAATACTCAAGATGGGAATGACATCTGGAGCACTCCAGTGGCTGGCATTACCGCTAAGGTTCGTTGCTGAGATGCCAACGCCAAGATCATGCCGAAATTTCTCTTTCACTGTGCTCTTCCCTGAATAGATTAGCTGTCAAACAAGGCAGAAACTACAAATGAAGCTTATTTCTACTGAGTTCATGAGGCTTCTCCCAGTGTCAATGTTCTGAGATTCACGTGAAGAGTGAGTGCCTTCTGAAGGCTTCCCCCCACCCACCGTATCGTTCTCTTCCGTCTAGACTCTCGCACATGAACATGTAAGCGAAAGCATTTCCCAATGGGAAAGCAGATCTGTACTTGCTGTGGATGCTCCAGTGTCCTAACTGAAGGATCTCAACATATCTGTAGGTTTGATGGCTATGCTGAAGAAGATGCTTGAGGTTGTGACTACATTCGTTATAGGAATAGGGTTACTCTTCAGGAAGGCGTCTCTAAAATTGTGTGAGAGCTGTTCTATGATAGGAACCTCTAGACACTTCAGGTCTTTATGGGATCTGTCCTCTCGTGACTTCTCAGATGTTTAAAGAGGCTACAACTCCAACTGAAACTCATGCCACATTCTTTACACTGAAAGGGTTTCTCACCAGTGTGGATCCTCTGATGTTGATTGAGATGTGACTGCAGAGTGAAGCCCCTGCCACATTCATTACACTGATGGGCTTTCAGGCTGGAATAGCTTTTAGGATTTTGTTTGATGTGGGGACACTGGCCAATGCCTTCTCCACACAGATCACATTCATAGGTTTTCTCTGCAGTATGAGTTCTGTAATGCTGAATGAGGTCTGAACTATAATGAAAGGCTTTGCCACACACGTCGCACTTGTAAGGCTGCTCTTGCAACTCAAGCTTCTTATCTTCGATCACCGTTAAGTTCCAGTTGTATGCTTCCTCACAAACACCATTCTGTTCATTTTTCTGGCCCATGTGGAGCACCTGATGTTCAATGAGGCTAACGTACTGAAAAAAGACTTCTCCGCATTCACGACACTGGTGGGACTTCTCTCTCGAGTGGAGCCTCAGATGCCCAGCAAGGTGTGAGCGTCTTCCAAAGCCTTTCCCACACTCGTTACACTTAAAGGGCCTCTCCCCGCTGTGCACACTCTGATGCTGAACCAGGTGGGACCTCACTCTGAAGGCTTTCCCACACAGGGGGCAGGGGTAGGGCTTCTCCCCAGTGTGGACCCGCTGATGCTGGGTCAGGTGCACACGCTGATTGTAGCTTTTCCCACACTCGTCGCACCTAAATGGCTTCTCCCCGGTGTGTATTCGCTGATGCTGGATAAGATGTGCGCTCTGAATAAAGCTCTTCCCGCATTCATGACATTTATGGGGTCTCTCTCCAGTGGAGGGCTTTTTGTGGGCGTAGGTGGCTTCGCTGAAATTCCTCTTTGAAGAGGGCTGTCCTAGGATCCCTTTCATGGGCATTCCCTGCTTTCTCTCTAACTTGCCCTGGTGCTCGTGGCCTTCTCCAAAATCTGGAACTGGAGACACATTTCTTTGGAGTCTACCTGTGGGTTCCATGTCCGCTTCTGAAAACTCTGAAATTTTCTTCTTAACATTCAGTTTTGTATTCTTACTTCTTCTATTGCCGCCTGCAAAAGTCAAGAGGAAATGAAAATGTTATTGGTCCTTTTACGGAAAAAAAGGAAACTATCAGGAAAAAGAGGATAATCAGATGAAACTATGATGTAATAGGAGTAACGAAGGAGGAGGGGAGCATGTATGTGCTTTGGTGTCTGTTCAGTGAACAAGATAAAGAATAGGGAGCTTACTTGGGAGGATAATGAGAAAGACTGAGAACAGGTAGTCATAGGGAAAAGCCAAACACTGTTATTACACAGAGAGGAGAGAAAGGAATTCTGACATGGGAGAGGCGGCAGGAAATGTGGAAGGGATCCTCACCCCAATATGAGTCATGGAGAGAGAATGAGATAGAACAAAGATACACAACTAGATGGGGAGAACTGATGAAGACCTGAAGAATGGGAAGCAAAGGTATATGAGGAGGATATGGAGCTGGAAGAATATCCAATTAGGAGCCAGGAAAAAAGAGAAATGAGCCAGAAGAAATGTTGTCGGGAGTTCCCTGGGGGTCCAGCGGTCCATTGGGACTCTGCGCTCCCAATGCAAGGGGCCAGGTTCAGTCCCTGGTCATGGAACTAAACCCCACCTGCTGAGATTGAGAGTTCAAATGCACAACTAAGACCCAGAGCAGCCAAATAAATATTAAAAGAACAAGCCATACAGTAAAGTGATCATAAAACAGAGGGTAACTCTCCGTCCCAGCCTTCTACAGCTGCCACCATCCCCACATCTGTCCGGTGGTTCTAAGCTGCTAAAGCAATTCCTGCCTCGTTTACGCTCCGAAGACCAACTGCTCACACCTACATCTTTGGGATTTCTCTCTGAAGTGGCGCTTGAGGTGCTCGATCAGGTGCGAGTGGCGCCCGAAGCTCTTCCCGCACTCAGGGCAGCCGTAGGGCCGCTCGCCGCTGTGCACACTGTGATGTTGGACCAGGTGGGAGCTGACGCGGAAGGCCTTGCCGCACACCTGGCATGTGTAGGGCTTCTCGCCGGTGTGGACACGCTGGTGCTGGGTGAGGTGCACGCGCTGGTTGTAGCTCTTCCCGCACTCGCCACACTTGAAGGGCTTCTCGCCCGTGTGGATTCGCCGGTGCTGGATGAAGTTGGAAGCCTGCAGGAAGAACTTCCCACAGTCATTACACCTGTGCCCCCTCTCGCCGCTGGTGGGTGGCTTCCGGGTCACATCGGTGATGGCCCTGAGCTCTCTCTTCTGGGGAGGGGTCTGCCTTGATCTCCCCACTGGCGGGTGGACCTGCCACCTTTCTACCATGCTGTGAAGGTCGCTAACTTCTCCAAACTCTTGACTGAGGGGAACAATTCTTTCAGGGCCTCCTGAAGTCTTCCAGGATGATTCAGCTTCATCAGAAATCTGCTTTACTGTGAGTTCCACGTTGTTGTTTCTGGACTCATAATCTGAGATGACAGAGGAAAAATGGAAACGTTAGCTTACTCCCTGCATTCAGGAATATAGGAAAATTACATGAAACCAACAAGTACAAGCAAGGCACGACTTTGTAAAGCCATCTGCAAAATGACTTCACAATACAGGCATGGGATGAGGATCAGTGAAGGTAGAAACTGAGGCAGGAAAGGGAAGACAGAGCCCCCCAGGAATGGATCAGTGGGATGAGACTGGAAGAGCAGTCATTTCATTTAAGGACAATGACTTCCTCTTGGTACAGGACTTCCGTCCAGTAGCTGTTTGTGCACACCTGTGCTGTGTTAACTATTCGCAGTAAAATCTGATGCTGGGTGATGTTGCTAACCCAGTCCTCACCTTTCCCTTCCTATTCATTCACAACCCGGAGAAGAAAAAGGATCTCTCTAGCTTTTCCAATCCCCAAAGAATCTCAGCTGGGTGTGAATCAGTCTCAAGGGAAAAAAGCATTCTTTCTACACCTGGAGAGGCCCTATGACTGTTGAGAGCTAGGTCACCACTAGGTGGTCATTGATGAAAGAGACACTTAAGAGGCTGCAGTCCATTCCCCGTGTAACTGGATCAGCCACACATATTCCACTCAAAACATGGGAATTTAATAGAGTCTCCAAAGATAAACTTTCAGTGCTTAACAGAAAATAGGAATGTTTCTTTAAAGGCTAGAGAGATAGATCATAGCCCATTGAGAACTTTCTAAAAAGATTTTTTGTAAAGAGAAAAATTGTTTTCAAACATTATATAAAACCTCCCTGGCACCCTGTCTGGTATCCTGTGTTTCTAAGGTTGGCTAGCTTCCTACTCATTCTTCTCAACAGCTACATCAAAATGTTTGATCCTGGTCCAGGAAGATCCCACACGCCGTGGGGCAACTGAGCCTGTGCTCCCTAACTATTGAGCCTGTGCCCTCGAGCCTGTGCTCGGCAATGAGAAGCTGCTGCAGTGAGAAGCCCACACACCACAACCGGAGAGCAGCAACTAGAGAAAAGCTTGCGCAGCAATGAAGACCCAGCACAGCCGAACAATGAATGAATTAACTAGCTAAAAAAAAAAAAAGATTTCAAAACAGCTGGGAGAATAATATGCAGAAGAAGGGTGCCAAGTTCTGCAACTCTGAAACCCATTAAATACCTATAAAGTGACTGAAAAAGATAAAACAATACTGACTCAAATCAGACCAAGAAATTAGTTTTAAAAGAGAATTAAAGAAATTTGCATTAAATATAATATTTATACTATATAACCAATTCCTTGAGACTACCACTAAGATCCCAATAGACAAGTAAGCAGAGGGCATGTGCAAATAACTCAAAGAAAATACAAATATATATCAATAGTAATAAAGGAAATAGAAAATCTGAAAGAGCAGTAGGAAATGTTCCTTTTCAAATAAAAGCCTGTGAGTGCACTAAACCCTCGGACAATGTAAAACTGGGATAATGCTTTTCAAAAGAAATTTGGGCTTATAGTGGATGGATTCCATCTAAAGTCCACCAGCGCGCCAGACAGTGACTCTTCCCAAAGAATTCATTCAAAAGAGGCTACAAGCCATAAGCTTCAAAATATGTGCCATAGTGCTGAGGTTTTCTATAATTGCTCCAGGCAGCACAGCCAAATATTAGTTTCCAAGATCATTAACTTAGAAATAGGTTGAAAATCTCATCTGGGGCACAGAATTCAAGAAGGGATAAGACATGTGAAACGCAGCTGCCGAGGTGAATGTACACAGCTACGAGTGATCTGAGACTAGTGATGGAGCGAATTAGCCCTCCACGCACGGGGTGTGCTGTGCTCAGTTGCTCAGTCATGTCCGACTCTTTGCGACCCTGTGGACTATAGCCGCCAGGCTCCTCTGTCCGTGGGGATTCTCCAGGCAAGAATACTGGAGTGGGCTGCCACGCCCTCCTACAGGGCATCTTCCCAACCCAGGGATCGAACCCAGGTCTCTGGCACTCCAGGCAGATTCTTTACCATCTGAGCCATCAGGAAGCCCAATGGAGTGAACTAGCCAACCATACATGAGGGGAAGAAAAAGAAGAATGCTACTATTCTAATAACTACTTCACCAAACGGTTGTTCAGCAAAGTCTGAGATGCTTCCCAAATGAGAATTACTCAGTTAACAGTGACTCAACTTGTCAAGGGACAGAGAATCATCACTACTACAAATCTATGAAAACCCAATTTTGTAGTTTTAAGCTAAACGTAACATTTGCCTGATTGCAAATACTATCCCCGAAGCACTATCAGTTCCCCATCGTTCTCTTGGCGTGCTCAGTCATGTCCAGCTCTTTGCAACCCCATGGACTGTAGCCCGCCAGGCTCTTCTGTCCATGGAATCTTCCAGACAAGAATACTGGAGTGGGTTGCCATTTCCTACTCCAATCATAATTCTTATTATGATGGAAATAATAAGAATAAGCTGAATAAGAAAAAAAAAGACAGAGAGAGAAAGTTGATTTACTCTCACAGAAAAACAAAATGGCCAAAGTCATCGCAATCACATGCATACACGCCTAACACCCACTGTGCTGTACACCTGGAACTAACACGACACTGCTGACCAACGATATCCGACATAAGATAAAACTTAAATAAATAAATATAACATGCATGCTTTTACTGGACATGCTAGAAATACTCTTTATGGATAACAAAATGAAGATGTCCTAAGCCACACAAACGAAATCATTCTTACCCATGGAAGTCATACTCCCATAATTCTCCTTCCGGTCATCCCTATAGAGGGACTTCTGGGACTGGTCCAAATGTCCCCATTCTTCCAGGATGAAGGACACAGCCACATCTGCCACATCTTCAATTTTCACCAACTTCTGAAACACGAGATCGCCACTAAATCCCCATTCCCTAGGCTCAGAGGAGAGGGACTGTGCTTCACGGAGGGTGGGGGGAGCAGACCAGGAAAAGACAGTGACCACAAACCCAGACGAGCCCTGTCTCTGGTTAAAGAGATAGAACTCTGATACAGTCAGGCTTAAGGCAGCTATATGCCCAAGAACCGACGTGGGTCCCTTGACGTGGGCACAGGGACGCTGGCTCACCTGGGACCCAGTGGAGAGGAGCGAGGCTGTCAGCTCCTGGCTGTCCTTCAAGGGAAGGGAGGAAACCTGGAGAGCAGGAAGCACTGAGAGGGGAGAAAAAGAGGAGTCGGTGAGAATCTCTGCCCAGTTCCGACTGCCATCACGTTCTGCTTTTTCTCAAGAAACCACCATGGTGCCCTGTGGCACTGAGGCCACATTCTTCTGCTTGGCTATCAAGACGTTCTACACTCTGGGCCCCCACACCTACCCTGTACTCAGCCTTCCCCTGAAAACAGCAGGGTCCCTGCTGTGGTCAAGCAGTCAGGATAGTCCCGCTGCAGACTGGGGATGGGACCATTCCCCTAGAAAGGATGCTCTCTGCCCGGCCAAGGTCAGACCTCGTCACCTCGAAGAATCTCCACAGGCCCACATCTTCCATGAAGCTGAAGTACCGCCAAGAGCCCAGGGCTTCTCGAGCTTTAAGGGGCAAGCACATCAGCTGGGGGTCTTGGTACAGGGTAGATTCTGCCGCCAGGGCAACAGGGTGTTCCCGTATCGTGCATTTCTGACTAGCCAGAAGGTGGCGCGGGCACTGCCACTCTCGAGACCACAGCTGGAGCATCAGCAAGGCCTTAGTCCACACTCTCCCTTCAAAACGTGACTGTGGCTGGTTTATAGACAGCCAACTAGTTTGCGTCCTAGTTGGTCTACAAGTAAATCTACTCTGTGTTATGAGAACAGGCAGATAAAGCAAATCTTGCCTTCCAAAACCTCACTGTCTGAGGGGGAGGGCCAACTGGAAGCCTCACTGCCAGCACAGGGCAGAGAGCATTATCCTCAAGGTTCACCCAAGTTCCGGCAGGACCAGAGCGGGGGCATCTGCAGAGTGGACAGCAGGAGGCGGGAGCAGCAGGAAAGCCTTTCCACAGGAAGTGACTCTGGAAGGAGGGGTGGGATGGAACGCGGTGGGATAAAGGCGCCTTCCCAGTACAGTGACCCACACGTGCAACGCCTGGAGGGTCTGGCCTCTAGATGTTGGTGACCATCTGACCTCTGCTGTCACCTCTGCTGCTCCTTTGTCTGAGATTCCTGGTGCATCCGGACCTGCCTCATGCACCCTGACCTGGACAGACCCACCTGCTATTAACCTTTCACCTGATGACTCAGACCTTCCTATGGTGTCCCGGGTCCTAGAGATGTATTAACATATGCGTATGGAGCCTGCTTGTAACGCAGGACTAGGAAGATGAGCAAAGACCCAAAAAAGAGGAGACAATGGTTAGAGATGAAAGCCAGAAACAGATGGATCTGAACCCAGCAGTGTGGCTAGAGTCAAAAGAAGGCGTGAAAGAAAGGGATGAACATAGTCTACACCGAAGCAGTAATTATGAATACAGACTACTTTCCAATATAACCGGAATCATCAGAATAACTACATCCTACATAAGTCCACTCATACTTTTTGAAGTTCCTGTGACACCCACTGTTTCTAGCTTTTAAGAAAACGACCTTGGCCCTCTCAAGCTGAAATGAGTCCCAGGGACAGAAAACTAGCCCTCAGTGCCATCAAAGGCATGAGGGTGCAGCCTGCCCCAGAGCATCAAACCAGCCACCCAACCCAGTACTTCCTGTTGGAATAAGCAAACTGGCTGGGTCTGGCCAACAGGGCAGAAAAGAGAAGCAACACACAAGAGTTGGGCACGACTTAGCAACTAAACAACACAACCATATGGGGTCCCACCTCCCACCCGGATGGCATAAAAATCAGCTCATCTTAGTAAACCTTAAAAAGTCTAAATTCTAAAATATATCCAGGGACTTCCCTGATGGTCCAGTGGTTAAAACTCTGTGTTTCCAATGCAGGGGACATGGGTTCGATCCCTGGTTGGAGTACAAGGATCCCACAGGCAGTAGGGCTTGGCCAAATAAAAAAAGAAAGAATCTACAGCCCATAGCAAGAGATTCTGATTAGAGATGACAGGCTTGTGGACATATATCCTCATAAACGAGATACCAGGTGTGCACTTTTCCTCCTTGACGTGTCTCATAGAGGTTAGTAACAGTGAGGTGAGGGTGAGAGGGACTGAAGGAGAGAAAGAGAGGTCAGATGCTCGAAAGGTCCTTGTGAAACACAGCCTAAAATCAGATTTCACATGAATGGCCGAACAGCCAGAAGTGCAGTTAGGAACTGGAGGGCTTTGTCAATGTGAGCCTTAGGACAACAAAATGAATGAGGGAGAGCTGGAAAACCATTGCAAAACCACAATGATACTTTCATAGAAGACTTCTAGATCTTTTAACAGGACCTGCACTTAGACTTGTCTCAGCCGCAATGTAGGTTTCACATGGCACTGGATATTAGTACAGCTCCTCGCCGGCCTCCAAGCTGACCAAGGACTCGATTCCCCGGCCCAACCCTTCCCAACCTCCAGATGATGCTAACTGCGGAGAGGCTGCCCAGACCTAGGTCTCTCACTACAAGAACAGCTTACCCACACAGCCAGGATGCCCACACCCATCCCATGGAAGCCCAGATTCTAACCGTCTTCCTCCAGAAGATGAGGCCCCTGTGGCTCGTGTTCGGCCTGGGGATCCACAGGCAGAAGCTGGTGACTGAAGGACTCAGGCCTGGCTCCAGGTGGCACGCTCTTCGGAGGAAGCCCTTCAGGACACGCCACAATCTGCCAATCACAACCACATTAATCAGCATGTTACAGGAAGGGCTAAGAAAGAGTCAGATACACAGATACCACCACCCTTATGGCAGAAAGCGAAGAACTGAAGAGCCTCTTGATGAAAGCGAAAGAGGAGAGTGTACAAGTTGGCTTAAAGCTCAACATTCAGAAGACTAAGATCATGGCATCTGGTCCCATCACTTCATGGGAAATAGATGGGGAAACAGTGGAAACAGTGACAGACTTTATTTTGGGGGGCTCCAAAATCACTGCAGATGGTGACTGCAGCCATGAAATTAAAAGACACTTACTCCTTAGAAGAAAAGTTATGACCAAGTTAGACAGCATATTAAAAATCAGAGACATTACTTTGCCAACAAAGGTCTGTCTAGTGAAGGCTATGATTTTTCCAGTAGTCATGTATGGATATACATATAAAGAAAGCTGAATGCCTAAGAATTGATGCTTTTGAACTGTGGTGTTGGAGAAGACTCTTGAGAGTCCCCTGGACTGCAAGGAGATCCAACCAGTCCATCCTAAAGGAAATCATTGGAAGGACTGATGTTGAAGCTGAAACTCCAATACTTTGGCCACCTGATGTGAAGAACTGATTCATTTGAAAAGACCCTGATGCTGGGAAAGATTGAAGGAGGGAGGAGAAGGGGAAGACAAAGGATGAGATGGTTGGACAGCATCACTGACTCAATGGACAGGAGTTCGAGTGAACTCCGGGAGTTGGTGATGGACAGGAAGGCCTGGTGTGCTGCAGTCCACGGGGTCGCAGAGAGTCAGACACAACTAAGTGACTAAACTGAACTAAACTGAAGAAAGAGTCCAGCAAGTTCATGTTATTCTTTCATTCATTCCTTGCCCAAGTATTATCTGTGTGTCTACAACAATCCAGGACTAATTACACAGTGGCTGAATAAACATGGCCTATGTCTAGTTGAAGACATCTTCCATTAAATACACTGACACACAAATAAATACAAAATTATAAACTGTGTTACATGTCAGAAAGAGAAGAATGTGATGCCCTGAGGCAGAACAGACGAGACCTATGCTAGACTGGGTAGCCAACAAAGGCTTTTCTGAGAAGGAGTCACTGCAGTCAACACCTGGAGGATGAAAGAAGTCAGCCAGGAGAAAAATGAGGAGTGAGCCAGGCAGATAGAGTGACATACTCAGAGACCCTCAGGCAGAAAGCCGGAGTTGGCCAAGTTTAGTCAAGTGGGAAAAAAACGAGAAACGAGCTTGGAAAGATCAATACAGGACTCAACAATCACACTCAGAGACCCAGAAGACCCGGTTCAAGTAGGACAAATGCCAAGACCAGGGCTAGTGCATGACGGGGGTGTCTCTATCTTCCTGCTATTACACACCCTTAGGATATCCATAGCCAGTCTCTCTGCAATCTGCCTCTGCTGGAAAGTACTAGCTCAATGGCATTGAAGCAGGTAATCAGATCCTGTTTTGAGACAGAATTGCTCTCCCCGCCTCTCACCCTCCCTTATGTTTCAAAAGCACTTTCAATTTTAACCCTCCTGGTCCTGACAAAACACGGCACAGGAATTACATGAAGAGGTGGCTAGGGACTTCCCTGGGGGTCCAGTGGTTAAGATTCTGCACTTCCGATGCAAGGGTGAGGGTTCGCACCCTGGTCAGGGAACTAAAATCCTACATGCTGCAAAGCCAGAAAAAAAAAAAAAGGCTGCTCCAAGACAGAGAGGAAAGACAGAGGAAAAAAAAAAAAAGAGGCGGCTGCAACACAGTTGTGGCAAATATGACTGCATGGAAGCGTATGTCTCCCTACAGACCTGCTCGGGACAAGTGAAGAAAATGCCAAGTAGGCCAAAAGGCACCTGGGCACCAGAGAAGCAAAGCAGCCCCAGAGGTCCCCTGAGAAGCGGACAGAGAAACCCATGAGGAGGGACAGAGGATACAGCCTGGGAAAAGCTTGCCAGAGACAAGAACTACCTGGAGATAAAGATAAGGAACAATGTCGGGGATACAGAGGGCAGGAAGGGAGAAAGGCAAGCACAGTGAGCTGAGCAGGCCTTCAGGAAAACCTGCACCTCTGGGCCTCAAATCCCTGACTGATTCCCACCCAGAAATGATCTGAGTGTTCCTTTCACAGATGGGGTGCATGTCGCAATGACAGAGGTCGACGTGTAATACCTGCTGTAAATCCTCCATTTAAAAACTCTGAAAAAAAAAAAAAAAACCGCTCTGGGGGGACTTCGCTGGTGGTCCAAAGGCTATGATTCTGCACTCCCAGCATGCAGGGCCCGGGTGTGAGCCCTGGTCAGGGAACTAGACCCCATATGCCGCAATTAAAGATATCACATGCTGCAGCTAAGACCCAGCACAGCCAAATAAATAAGTATTTTTAAAATAAATAAAAATGCTTTTTGCTTTAAACTAGGATTTTGAATATTTATTACTATAAAAGAGTAGGGTAAAGTTTGTCCGCAAGTCAGTTAGTGTTAGGGTTACTAACTTAGTCTTGCGTTAGTGTTACTTACTCAGTCTTGTCTGACTCTTAAAGACCCCATGGACTGTAGCCCACCAGGATCCTCTGTCCACGGCATTCTCCAGGCAAGAATACTGGAGTGGGTAGCCATTCCCTTCTCCAGGGAATCTTCCCAACCCAGGGGTTGAACCCAGGTTTCCTGCACTGCAGGCAGACTCTTTACCATTTCAGGCACCAAAGGAATAACCAAATGGCGCCAAGAATCTTCACTTCCTGTCCTCACAGAAGCAATAAAAAGATTCAAACACTCCTGTCTACGGGACAAACGTTCAGCTCAGCTGCAGGGTCTGCTGTGGCCCCCTCTGCTGCCCCCTTGCCTCGTGGGGTGAGCCAGCCCACGATCTGAAGAACCTGAGGATGCTCTGGAACACTGACACCTGAAGGCTCTGGAACACCCTGACCCAGAAGAGAAGAAGGAGGCTGGTCCTATACAATGAAGGGCAATGGCTATGAAGAATGAGGCAGCTTCTTTAACTAGCCTTAAACTCATAGACCTAGGATCCCATAATGTTTGTTTCTTTGCTATCAAAAAAGAAAAATTAAAGTTTCGGAGACTGTGGGCCTACCAACAGGAGGGAAGTAGAAAGTCAGGTGATAAATGAGTAAGAAAGGGTAAGAAATGACAAACGAAGAGAAGAACAATGTAAAGATACAGATCCTCCCTTAAATGAACATCTGATTTTAGGCCATCCCAACAAAAATATCAACAGGATTTTTCGGGTGGTAGAAGGTTAAGTATTCTAAAGTTCACATGGAAAAAAGAAAATATTGGGAAAAAAAACTTGGAAGCGAGAAGGGCAGACCTACTGAATACCAAAACACTTTGTGGAGCTCAAATAATTAAAATACTGATATGTGAACAGACAGTAAGACAGTAAAATAGGATAAAAGAACAGAAATGGACCAAAATACATGGAAAAATTTGGTATTTAATAAGTATGACATTTTAATCAGACAAGAAAAAAAAGGGATTGCTATGCAAGTTGCTGGACAGGAATGCAAAAGTAGGAAGTCAAGAAATACCTGGAGTAACAGGCAATTTTGGCCTTGGAATACAGCATAAAGCAGGGCAAAGGCTAATAGAGTTTTGCCAAGAGAACGCATTGGTCATAGCAAACACCCTCTTCCAACAACACAAGAGAAGACTCTACACATGGACATCACCAGATGGTCAACACCAAAATCAGACTGATT
The DNA here is from genome assembly GCA_006410635.1 of Cephalophus harveyi. NCBI lineage: Eukaryota > Metazoa > Chordata > Mammalia > Artiodactyla > Bovidae > Cephalophus > Cephalophus harveyi. Next base: position 129,677 of record SJYT01082633.1, read on the forward strand.
ATATTCTTTGCAGCCAAAGATGGAGAAGCTCTATACAGTCAGCAAAAACAAGACCAGGAGCTGACTGTGGCTCAGATCATGAACTCCTTACTGCCAAATTCAGACTTAAATTGAAGAAAGTGGGGAAAACCACTAGACCATTCAGGTATGACCTAAATCAAATCCCTTATGATTATACAGTGGAAGTGAGAAATAGATTTAAGGGTCCTTGGAAGGAAAGTTATTACCAACCTAGTTGGCATATTCAAAAGCAGAGACATTACTTTGCCGACTAAGGTCCGTCTAGTCAAGGCTATGGTTTTTCCTGTGGTCATGTATGGATGTGAGAGTTGGACTGTGAGGAAAGCTGAGCGCTGAAGAATTGATGCTTTCGAACTGTGGTGTTGGAGAAGACTCTGAGAGCCCCTTGGACTGCAAGGAGATCTAACCAGTCCATTCTAAAGGAGATCAGTCCTGGGATTTCTTTGGAAGGAATGATGCTGAAGCTGAAACTCCAGTACTTTGGCCACCTCATGCGAAGAGCTGACTCATTGGAAAAAGACTCTGATGCTGGGAGGGATTGGAGGCAGGAGGAGAAGGGGACGACCGAGGATGAGATGGCTGGATGGCATCACTGACTCGATGGACATCAGCCTGAGTGAACTGGAGTTGGTGATGGACAGGGAGGCCTGGCGTGCTGCAATTCATGGGGTCGCAAAGAGTCGGACACGACTGAGCGACTGAACTGAACTGAAGTGATACAAGTTGCTGGTAAACTGGATAGACATCTGGAAAAAAAAAACTGAGCTATAAACACTGCAAACACACCACTGCAGAATGAATTCCAGAAAGATCAATCATTTCAAAGGGTCAAACAAAAACAATAACAAACACACAATGGAGAAGAAACAATGAGAAAGGTTTCTCATAATACTGTAGCAGAGACAGCCTTTCTAATTATGGTACAAAACCCGGAAATCATAAATTAAAAGACTTAAACTGACTGCATAAAAAGGAAAAAGAAAAACCAGCAAAGCAAAAAAAATCTCCATAAGCAAAGACAAACAACAAAAGGAGGAAATAACTCTTGCAACTCAGAAGGCAGACCCAGCGGTTGCTTTTTCTAATAGGTGAATATAAACAGAGAGTTCACAAAAAAGGGTATATGCACAGCCTTTTAAAATATGTACCGTGATCAAGCTCACTCATAGTAAGAAAAAAATGCATGTTAAACTTGCAAAGAAATGGAATACTGTGTCTTTCAGACTGGCAACAATCTCTAAGTTGGATAACACTGTGATACCAGGCTTTGAGCAAAAAACTTCTCTGATACATGGCTGCCAGGGATATAAATTGGTAAAACCTCTGCAGAGGGCAATCTGTCAACAGCTATCCAAACTACAAATGTGTATGGGCTCTGAGCCAACAACTGACTTCTCAGTTTTGATTCTACAACTAATAATGGATGGAAAGGATATTCGTGGCAGCAAAGTTTGTTAAAGACTCAGAGACAATCGAAAGGAACAACTTAAATAGCCTTAAATTATTGTACATCCATACAGTGTAACACAATGCAGTTTCAAAGAGTGAGGCAGCACTCTATGCATTGACATAGAACAAGCCAGGATACATTATAAGCAAAAAAGCTGGAACTTCCCTGGTGGTCCAGTGGTTAAAGAATCTGTCATGCAATGCAAGGGACATGGGTTCAATCCCTAGTCTGGGAACTAAGATCCCACATGCCAAGGAGCAACTAACACTGGGCACAACTACTTAAGCCACACTATCTGGAGCCCACAGCACACAACTAGAGAGTCCATGCACAACTAGAAGATCCCGTGTGCTCCAGTGAAGACCCAACACAGCCAATAAAAAAGGTTTTAAAGAGCAGGAAATACATTTAAAAAAGAAAAAAAAGCAAGAGGCAGAAGGGCAAGGTGATGTAAAAAACATTTGTGTTTTTTTTTTTAAACGTCATACACGTAGATGCTAATAATATACAGAATAGTATACCTCTGTAAGGACAGACAAGTATCAGGGGACAATGGTTGCCTCTGGGGAGAACTCAGGCAGCTGGGGAATTAAGGGTGGGAGGGGCACTTACTTTTCATTACAACCTTATGCACTTTTTGAATTTTGTATCATGTCACTCAAAAAACAAACAGGGTAATTTAAAACAAACAAAATCGCAGACTCTCTTCTCCAGATTAACACATGGATACTGCTTCTCTTTGCTGGAGTGGCAGGAAATCTCCACAGTGGACCTAATCCCAGGAGAACAAAAGAATATGAATGAAGCACCAGGGCGCTCAAGACCTCACCCCTGCTCAGCTGCTCCTGAACTCTCTTCCTCCTTCCTCGTTGTTCTAAGGCCTCCTCTTTCACTCACCTGTTGCTGACGTTCCTCTAGTTCTCTTTGTATATTTTCTACCACGGCCACAGCCTCCTCTCCGCTTTCCGGGTGATGCTCTCTCACCCAGGTCTGGAACTCTTCAGGCAGGATGGTCAGGAACTGCTCGAGCACCAGTAGCTCCAGGATCTGCTCCTTGGTGTGTAGCTCTGGCCGCAGCCACTCACAGCAGAGCACCCGGAGCTGGCTGAGGGCCTCCCGGGGGCCTGACGCCTCGTGGTACTGGAAGTGCTTGAAGCGCTGGTAAAAAGTCTCGAACGCCGGCGGACTGTACTCCTGCATCCAGGTGCAATCTTCTTCTTCCACCTTCACTATCAGAAGGTCTTCTTGCTCTGGTGAAGTCTCCGAGGGAGGGTCTAGGTCTATAACTTCCCCAGATCCTGTCATTATCATTCCAACTCAGCGGGATCTCGCTCCAGGTAAGCTGGGTTACACAGATCGAATCCGTTTCTCTGCTCTCTGAGATCTTCTGAAGGACACCTTCATTACTATGCAACCTACTGATATATTGGAAATCGTTATTATCAAAGAGATGACAAAGAGGTCATCTGTCCTAAAGATGGCCATGCAGCAGAGTGAGTGACTTTACAACGTGATCACTCCACCCACAAAATGATCACCACAGAATATTTCTAATATTTAAAAAGTGTACAGCAGAGAGAGCAATAAAAATCTGACCTATGGTCTCATCAAATACAATTTTAGTGGTGAAGAACGTTATATTTCATATAAATAGTAGGACGACTTACTAACTAGTCCAGAGGCAGCCGCTCCTTCTCTCTACCACAAGCCAAACTTAAGTCGGAACAGAGGTCAAAAACGTTACAGTTGTCAAAGTTGGTCTTGTCCCTCAAGCTATAAGAGCTTGGTTGACCAACGGGAGATTTCAAGGGTCCCGAAGAGAACCAGGGTTTTAGGTACAGATTTTGCACCTGGATTGCGCACCATCGCCCCTGACCCCGAGCCACGGAAACCAGACTGGTCAAGGTTAGAGACAGGACTCTCGACTGGACACAAAGGCCATTCCTTTTGCTCAAGGCCCCCGTCTCTGGGAGCTCTCCTGGAAGACCAAGCTCCCGCAGCCAAGGGTGGGGAAAGACGGGTTTCTTCTTACAAATGGAGAGAAAAGCCGAAACCGACACTTCGCAACACTCCCTCGCCGGAAGTAAGCATGCCCAAGCGCTCCTGACCAGCGGGGTTGAGACAGAAATCCCACCCCCGGCCCCTACGAGAGCACTTCCGAGTCCTCTCTAGGAATCCCGGAGGTCCTTGCCTCGCCACAGGAGGAAAGTGCCCGCCCCAGGCTCCGCCCTAGGACCCGCCCCCGGAAGGGCTGTGGGCCAATCGGCTGGGAGAAGGATTCCGGTCCAACCTCCAGCAACACTGGCCGCTCCCCGGGCCGCTCCCCGCCCACCCAGACGCAGATACTTCAACGCTACAGCAGGTTGGGAAACACAGCCACTCTCTGCCCCCACTCAACGCCAGAGTCGTTTAAACAGTCCGAGTCCGCCCCTTTCCTTGGAGTGGGGGCAGAGGCGGGGACTTAGGTGTCCAGAGCGCTTGCTTGGCCACAGTTGCTCGTGTCTGACTGGCCGTGGAACTTGCGCTCCCTCACCCCCGGCGCTCTTCGCCGCAGTTCGAAATAGGTCCGTACCTTTGTGCGAGCCAGCAACCTTCACTTCTCTTTAATGGACCCTTCGGTTTCTACACCCGAATCTACTCGCCACTCCCCTCACCCCGTCTCCAGACACACCCACCTCCTTACCGCAGCGGTCAGCTCAGCTGGCGGAAACATCCAACGTCAGACCCGAGCCCCAGCGGCTCAGAGGACTACAACTCCCAGGAAGCACCGCGCGGGCCACGCCCTCTAGCCAATAGGACAGCGGCTCTCTTCGTAGCCGCAGTCTCCCGGTGCTGGGAAGCAGGGAGGCGTTTCCTCAGAGGCCACAGTGGAGGCCTGAGTGTGTCGGTAGAGACTCGCCTCCTGGCTGCGGAGAGAAGGCGGAAGGTCCACGTTCTTGAGAAGTGGACGGAGCCGTGTTTTCAGGGCTTCTCTAGCCAAGAGGGGTCCCATCTTTAGTAGTCTCATTTTGTATCCATTGCGAAGTTACTCGACAGACAGGACGAGAGTCTCTGTCTTACAAGTCACGAAGTGAATGGGGCTCACCGACTCCACTCTGGATTAGAAGGCATGTATCCTCCCGAAGGCAGGAGAAGGGGACGACAGAGGACGAGATGGTTGGATGGCATCACCGACTCAACGGACCTGAGTTTGAGCAAACTCCGGGAGATGTGAAGGACAAGGAAACCTAACTTGCTGCAGTCCATGGGGTCGCAAAGCACCGGATACGAGTTAAGCGACTGAACAACAGCAAATCCTTCGATACTCCCAGGAGTTTTATTTTTATAGTACGTTGTGAATTTTCACTCAAATCAGAGAGAGGATTTTGAGAATGCCTTGCTCGTGCCGTGGTCTACCTTATGAATGAAGAAATGCAAAAAATTCCTACTATCGTCAAAGAGATCTATAGCTGGAGAGGCTTAAATTGACACTGCAGTTTGTGCAATGTAGTATTTTTATGGTTTCACTTTTTATATTTAGAATCGTCAAAAGTTCCGGCCAAAAAAAAAGACGTGAAACCACTGAATCGCTGAAGTAGTATTTAGTGAAAGTTTATTGTGTACACATTAAAAAGTCAGCAAACCGGGAACACTCAAACCAAAACATGGGATGAGGGTCCCAGAGGTATATTGTTTTATTTTTATTATTATTTTTTTTAGTATGAATTTTATTTTTATTTTTTTTTAATTAAAATTTTTATTTTTACTTTATTTTACTTTACAATACCGTATTGGTTTTGCAATACATTGACATGAATCCATCATGGGTGTATATGAGCTCCCAATCCTGAATCCCCCTCCCACATCCCACCCCATATCCTCTCTCTGGATCATCCCCGTGCACCAGCCCCAAGCACCCTGTATCCTGTATCGAACATAGGCTGGTGCTTCGTTCTTACATGATAATATACATGTTTCAATGCCATTCTCCCAAATCATCCCACCCTATGGCGACAGAGCCAAAGGAGAGCGAGGCCAGGTCTTTCCGGCTGAAAGATGACTGACCACCAGAGGGCGGCGCGGCACCAGTGGAGCGTTCACATGAAGATGTTGATAGTTCTGTAGGCCTCAGGTTCTCTTCATGATATGTTTATAGAGCAAACTTACGATGATCCGGTTCCCTCTCTTTAAGAAAAAAAAATAGTTGTTTGGAATTTCAAAGAGGTATATTGTTTTAAAGCATCTTATATAGGGTGGAGGCGTGCTTGAGCACCAAGTTGGCTTCAGTTGTGTCCGACTCTTTGCGACCCTTATGGCTATAAATTTCTCTTCCCTCTTGATACTAAGAATAGCTCGATTTCTCCTAAGCCATTATAATAGTTTGCTCATGTAACTGATCTTGTTTTCTTCTTGAATTGGCTGCTGAGGTTTCTCAAAGCAGAATTATGAGCTATCTTTTGTCAGTATACAGGAGTGTACAGTGGGTAAGTTCTAATCCTGTCCTATCTCTGGCTCCATCTTATTTATCCCTACTTTGTTTTCCTTTTCTCACTTTATTTACTTGCCCTTAATTATTTTTGTAAAAGATGAGACATTTCTTCAGTTAACTTCTATGAAAAAAGCACCAGAAAAGGCATTGGGAACACAAAAATATATCATTCAGTGATATCAGTGGGAGCAGACGAAAGCACTTGATGTTCTGCAAGTGAAGACAAAAGTTACATTACAGGAGAAAGGGAGAAAAGAGCTAAGTAAATCACTAAATCATGATCAGAATCCAGTCATACAACCCAGACACTGAACTAGTGGAGCCAAACTGGTAATCAACAGGAAAGAAGACCTATTAATACATCTCCTGTCTCTGGGAGAAGATGAAAAATGCTTGTACTGTCTTCATAGTACGTAATATTCTCTTCTGGATTCCGTTACTAGTTACATAGATGGATAGTTTCTGGAGCTAGATTTGCCTGTGCCATAGAGTTTTATTTGTGAATTTGCATTCTGTCCTAATTCCCTTACCATCCTTGATAAGCTGATCCTAGTCAAAGCCTTGTCCTGCAATACTGGGAAAAGAACTTTTAACTTCCCGCCAGATCTCCCACACAGATGAAGAAGTAGACTTGTGCAAAGTTTTTGCCCTCCAGAGACTTTCAAACCGCCTCGGGAGATGAGATGTAAACATTCCACAAATTATCTCATCAAATTATCACATGTTGCTCCAGATTTGTAAAATGACAAAAGATGAGCCTTGAGAGTAGTGAATTTTTTAAAGTGATTTTTAACATAAAAACTGGGCTTCCCTGGTGATTCAAATGGTAAAGAATCTTCCTGCAATGCAGGAGATGCGAGTTCAATCCCTGGGTGGGGAAGATCCCCTGGAGAAGAAACTGACAACCCACTCCAATATTCTTGCCTGGAGAATTCTATGGATGGAGGAGCCTGGCAGGCTACAGTCCATGGGGTCACAGAGTCAGACAGGACTGAAGTGACTTAGCTCGCACACTGGTGTAGTATATATGCGTATATGTGCATTATATAAGATATTTGATTATATTTACATGGACTGAGCGACTAACACTTTCATGTTCAACATAAAAAATAATCCTGAAAAATCTGCCTTTGCCTGTTTCATGTCCTATTAATGTCCAGTCAAAACAGATCACGATAGACTAGTACAGCCACTTCAACTGCTAGAACCTAAAGTAAGAATTGACTACGTGTGCTTTTGCACAAACTTTGAAAATAATTTTTAAAGTTTATAACTTAAACTTTAGTCCATAAATATGTTGTATGAAATCTTGACCCTGCTTGGGAATTTGCATTCATTAAATCAGGACACTAATTGTACTTAAACAAATGCTTTTTAAATGAATTTACCCTTAATGCAACTTACATAGGGCTTCCCTGGTGGCTCAGTGGTAAAGAACTCACCTGCCAAGCAGCAGTCGCCATTTCGATCCCTGGGTTGGGAAGATCCCCTGGAGAAGGAAATGGCAACCCACTCCAGTATTCTTGCCTGGGAAATCCCATGGACAGAGGAGGCTGGCAGACTACAGTCCTTGGGATCACAAAGAGTCAGACACAGCTGAGCACAAACACACACATACACAGCTTAGATAATTCTTCATTTCTTAAATAATGCAGTTGATTTAATATAAATGTTAAACTAAAGTATGCATGTGCTAAGTTGCTTTAGTTGTGTCTGACTATTGCCTATATATTTAACTCATTTTTAAATTAAAAATATGTCTTCAGTCCACATGAACTTTTTAAACTTAATCTCTTCTGTGAAGCCTTTTACTGTACACTCCCCATCAGGCATAGTTGATTATTTCCATCTCTGCCAATACAAATAGATGCTGCATACACCTCAAAGTATTGCATTTACCATACTGTCCTGTAATTTAAGTGTCTGTCTCCATTAGGAGACTGTGAGCAACTTGAGGACAGGGAATATATCTTCCTAGTTTTGCCTTTGCATGTAGAAGACACTCTACAAACCTTTCTTGCCTAAGTAACCGATGGATCAATGACCACTTTATTGTACAACTGGAACTTTTAACTTTCCCTGAAACCAAATTTATACAACTTTCTTCACAGATAATTTGTTAAGAATGATATTCTTTCTTTTGGTTATTCTCAAATAAAAGTGATGTTTATTAAACGTAGAAACAATTGAATGGTACATATTTTTATCACCTATACAATTTTTCATATACAATTATTATTTTAAATTTATTTTACGACCATATAAAACATACTTTTAAAACATAAGACATATAATTTGACAAATATATTCTCCAGCTTAGCATAAATGTTTAACATGGTAATGAGCCAACTTTGAGAAGAAAGTTGCTACAAAGCTAAGGCATGTGATTGTTTTTGAAAGGTTTTTTGCAAAATTTTGATTATGTATTTCATACAAAGGAATGCAAGTGAAACACAAGTTTGATATTTTTCTCTTTTTTTTTCCTCTTTGAAACAATAAGATTCCTTCTCATACTTAATCTAAAGATGAAACATTATCAAGAATTCAAAAGGAATGACATTTATTTTTAAAGGAAGAATATCCCTTAGTTCTGCAACCTTAAGGACTGTAAGCTCCATACTACAAAGTGAAAGTCAAAGTCGCTCAGTCCTGTACTCTTCGAGTCCTCCTCTTTGCGACCCCATGGACTGTAGTCGGTCAGGCTCCTCTGTCCATGGAATTCTCCAGGCCAGAATACTGGAGTGAGTTGCCATTCCCTTCCCCAGGGGATCTTCCCAACCCAGGGACGGAACCCAGGTCTCCAGCATTACAGGCGGATTCTTTACCGTGTGAGCCACCAAGAGTACCTCTGGAAAAGGTTAGCAGAGACATTACTTTGCCGACCAAGGTCCGTCTAGTCAAGGCTATGGTTTTTCCTGTGGTCATGTATGGATGTGAGTGTTGGACTGTGAAGAAGGCTGAGCGCTGAAGAATCGATGCTTTTGAACTGCGGTGTTGGAGAAGACTCGAGAGTCCCTTGGACTGCAAGGAGATCCAACCAGTCCATTCTGAAGATCAGCCCTGGGATTTCTCTGGAAGGAATGATGCTAAAGCTGAAACTCCAGTACTTTGGCCACCTCATGCAAAGAGTTGACTCATTGGAAAAGACTCTGATGCTGGGAGGGATTGGGGGCAGGAGGAGAAGGGGACGACCGAGGATGAGATGGCTGGATGGCATCACGGACTCGATGGACGTGAGTCTGAGTGAACTCCGGGAGTTGGTGATGGACAGGGAGGCCTGGCGTGCTGCGATTCATGGGGTCGCAAAGAGTCAGACACAACTGAGCGACTGACCTGAACTAAACTGAATGATAACAAACCACAGAGATGCACGTCACTCTTCCGAGGAGCCTAGAGAGGCCCCGGAAATGCCCCGAGGGGTGGGCACCGCAGGGAGCCGGTGACGCAGTTCCGACTCGGGCTGTTCGTAATTTTTTGTCGCGGGATTTGACAGCTTCTAGGTTGGGTAGCGGTTTCTGGGTAGGAGGAGTCTGGGAGGGGCCTGGGGAGGTGGGGTCTCGTTAGGCACCCGACAGTCGGCAGCCGCTTCTTTGGGGAGGTCCGATGTGTTCTGCGGCATTTTGCTGGGTTTGCTGGCACCTCAGCTGAAGGTGGAACTCCGGGAAAGTGCGCTCGAGCGGGAGAAGGATGAGTTGGAGCTGGACCGCAAGTCAAAGCACGGTCGCCCCTCCGGCCCTAGGTGATGGACTTTGGATAGTGAAAGTGGAGGAAGACTCCCCCGGAAGTGGGGAGTCCGACCGGCCCGGGGACTGTCCGGATCCCGAAACTTTCCGATGTCATTTTAGGCAGTTCCGTTATCAGGAGGTGTCCGGACCGGAAGAGGCGCTGAGCCGGCTCAGGGAACTTTGTTGCCGATGGCTGAGGCCAGAGGTGCACTCGAAAGAGCAGATCCTGGAGCTGCTGGTGCTGGAGCAGTTCCTGACCATCCTGCCCCAGGAGCTCCAAGCCTGGGTGCGGAAGCACTGCCCACAGACCGGGGAGGAGGCGGCCGCCGTGGTGCAGTCTCTTCAGAGACAGCCTGCTGGGACCTCACGTGAGGTGAGGAGTGAAAGTGTTTTGGGAGTAGGGATGGAGGTGTGAGGGATACTATGGGTTTCAGAAGTTCTTTACTTCCTTATTACATTTTTCGTGAACTTTAGGATGTGCATGAAACATTCTTTCCTTTGTAGGAAGCTATAACAAATCCGTCCAGGAAGAGGTCCTTGAGTTGTAGACCTTTCCGCACAAAACCGGCACAGAAGTATTGTTTATTCAGTGTAAGACACCCTCGTGTCTAACTAGATTGTTTGGGAAAGAAAGATAGCAAGCTGGAAAGTGTCCTTAAACGATGCATAAGAAGAGCAGTTCCCCACCACTTTGAATGTGAGCATCCTTTTACTTTTTAACGGTTTAGATAACTTCCTCCTTCCTCAATTGATAATGATACTGCAGAAAAGGAAGAGAGGCTGGAAATGGAGTTAATAATTGATCCTGCCTACATGATGAAGCCTCCATAAAATCACAAGAGTATGAGGTCAGAGAGCTTCCCAGTTGGTAAGCGAATCTACTTAAGTGGGAGGGTAAAACAACCCTGCCCCCACCCCACCTCCAAGGGGAGAGAAGCTCCTGAACTTAGGACCCCCCTCCAGACCTTGCCCAATGCATCTCTTCTATCTGACTGTTGCTGTCCTTCTGACATAGACATCAGAAGTGGGTCGAAAGAGTATCCCCTTGCTAGTGTTAGCAATGGAGTTATATACTCTCCAGTGAATCCAAAGAATGTCTGGAGGTTGTAAAGACCTCACCAGACCTACTCCCATAATTTACATTTTAAGATAACAGATAACTCCAGTACTTTGGCCACCTCATGCAAAGAGTTGACTCATTGGAAAAGACTCTGATGCTGGAGTGTTGAGGGCAGGAGAAGGGGATGACAGAGGATGAGATGGCTAGATGGCATCACTGACTCGATGGACGAGAGTCTGAGTGAACTCCGGGAGCTGGTGATGGACTGGGAGGCCTGCCTTGCTGTTATTCATGGGGTCAAAAAGTCAGACTGAGCGACTGAACTGAACTGAAGATAACAGAATTAGTCAGAAAGAGACTGCCCTCAGGCAGGATACATTATTATTGTATAGTCCTTGTAAAGACCGGACCTACTCCCATAATTTACATTTTAAAATAACAGGATTAGCCTGAAGGTTTAATCCAGAGACTGTCCTCAGGCAGGATACATTATTGTTATTTAATCTTAAGGAATGTGGAGGGAAAAAAGTTTGTCCTTTCTTCCTCCTTGAGAATTCCAGACCCCCCTCTCCTTGGGGACCCCTAGACTTCTTATCAACCTGCCTAGGAAATGACTCTCATTCCCCCTTTTTCTTTTAGGAGAATTATGTTGCCAAGGGAAAGGGGCGTCGTTTTCGTTCCATAGCAACTTCCTGCTGTTTAGGGGCGTGGTCCCTAAATTGTTGAGGCAACATATTCTCCTAACCTTCACATTGAGGGTCTCTGATCCAGGAGCCCCAGGTAATAGTTAGAGGAGGCTGTGGCACTCATAGGAGCTTGGACAACCATTAAAAGCTTTTTAGATGGTTAGAAAACCCCATTATACAGTTATAGACATAAGGCAAAATAGTCATTAAACCAAGTTAAAATCAAAATGAAAAGTCACATTATATCCATAGTCATATCAGTCCATCTTAAGGTTGTTAGATGTCATCAGTTTAAGAAGAGGCATCACATGTGATTGTTGAAGGTATTTGCAGACTTGGAGATTGAATTGGAGATGTCCACCCTGGGAAGCCTTCCACTGATGAAGAGGGGAGTGCTCCACAGACCCAGCAGTTAGACTGATTGTGAAATACTGCATAGGAGTGAGCCCAGGACAGGAAGGCATTGTCTTGAGGATCAAATGGCAGACTCAGGATTTTTGGAATCAGCAGAAGTAGGCTCACATAGATTATCAGGCCCAGCCTTCCCAAAGGGGCTCGAGGGATTGGCCCCCAGATCCCAGTGTTTTTATGAGGACCTTGGTTCCTGGCTCAATTAGAGGCTTGCTTGACTTAGAGGCTGGGTCAGGAGTCATCTCCCGGAGTTTTGTTAATGCCTGTTGAAAAGCTGAGAGCTGACTTATATAACTAGTTAATTCCAAGGCTTCAGGGTCTATAACAATGTGTGATATTTAAGAAGCCTACTGTCTGTCATCCAAATTAATTAACCTTAGAATTTAAGATTCCATTCACATCATGAGAAGTCAGTACAGTAAGGTTTCGTCCATTAATTATTTTTAAAGCTTCAGGTGCTAATAAAGCTGCTGTCCCAATTACTCTTAGGCAGTGGGGCCACCAACGTGAAATTACATCTAATTCTATGCTTAGTTAGATAAGCAATAGGTTGCTGGTGAGGCCCTCGAGGTTGTGTCAAAACTCCCAAGGCCATATCTTTTCTTTCAGTGACAAAAAAATTAAATTCTGACCCTGTGGGCAAGCTCGGAGTGGGAGCTTGCAGGAGAGCAGTCTGAAGAACCGTAAAAGCCTTTTGAGTATCTGGAGACCAAACCAGTTTGTCGGTTCAGGCCTGATAAGTTTCAGCTATAAGTTTATATAAAGGCTGGGCAAGCTCCCCATAACCCGGAATCCAAATGTGACACTAGCCTGTGATTCCCCAAAATCCTCTCAGTTGTCATAAAGTCATAGGTAGGGGATGATTTCAGTTCATTTCAGTTCAGTCGCTCAGTCGTGTCCGACTCTTTGCGACCCCATGAAACGCAGCACACCAGGCCTCCCTGTCCATCACCAACTCCTGGAGTTCACTCCACGTCCATCGAGTCAGTGATGCCATCCAGCCATCTCATCCTCGGTCGTCCCCTTCTCCTCCCGCCCCTAATCCCTCCCAGCATCAGTCTTTTCCAATGAGTCAACTCTTTGCATGAGGTGTCCAAAGTACTGGAGTTTCAGCTTCAGCATCATTCCCTCCAAAGAAATCCCAGGGCTGATCTCCTTCAGAATGGACTGGTTGGATCTCCTTGCAGTCCAAGGGACTCTCAAGAGTATTGGTTTGAAAGTGAAGTCACTCAGTCGTGTCCGATTCTTTGCGACCCTGTGAACTGTAGCCCACCAGGCTCCTCTGTCCTTGGGATTCTACAGGCAAGAATACTGGAGTGGGTTGCCATTTCCTTCTCCAGGGGAATTTCCCGACCCAGGGATTGAACCCAGGTCTCCTGCATTGCAGGCAAAGCTTTAACCTCTGAGCCACCAGGGAAGCCTAGGGGATGATTTAGTATAGGTTTAAATTTCTCTGGGCCTATGGCCCTAGTCCCTTCTGATATGATTAGGCCCAGATATCTAACAGATTGTTGACAAAGCTGAGCCTTTTCTCTTGATGCCTTGTAACTGCAGCCTGCCAGAAAGTTTAAGAAATCTTCTGAGGCTCATGAACAAGCTTTCTCTGTCTCAGCACAAAGCAGAATATCATCTACATGTTGTAACACCACTGCTTCGGAGCTATTAAAAGTTTTGTAAATCCCGTGACAAACTTTGTCCAAATAACTGAGGATTGTCACGAAATCCCTGGGGCCAAATTGTCCAGGTTAACTGAGAAGCTGGCTGCTTAGGGTCTTCAAAGGCAAATAGAAATTGACTTTTCTCCGCCAAAGGCACTGAATAGAATGCATCTTTCAAATCAATTACTGAGAAATATTTGGCTCCTTCAGGAATTTCAGAGGGATAGGGTGTAAAGGAACTTGAACTAGTCTCCACTTACCATTTGATTTCTTTCTCCGGGGGGTGGGGAGGTGCAG
>SJYT01082633.1:143689-167215 GCA_006410635.1 Cephalophus harveyi
TGGGGAGGTGCAGGGCGGGGTGGGGGTGGGGTGGCTGCTTCATGAAGAGGCAACAGCTTGTGTGGCTGTTACTCAGTCTCTCTGGCTGCTCTGCGCACATGACCCAAGGGATAGATTGGAGAAACCTGCTTTATCTTTTTGTCTCCTGTCCTCCATCTCATCTAGCAAAGTAGGACTGGAGGGAGCTGAAGGAGTCATACCCAAATCTATACCCTTAGGACATAAGTCTGGCTTATTCCTAGAGAGAAAAAGGGCAACACGTAGGCTACTTCTACCCATTTCCCTTGTTTTCTACAGAACCGGTCTAATTGTAAAACAGTATTATACTTAAGAAAACCTCCAATGGATACCCTGGCCATGCAGTATCACATAGGAAGACCACATGTGTCTTCTTTTTAAGCCCTGGGGATCAAAACTAACCCAGGTTTTCAGGATACAGTTCACAGGATGAGGCTGGAATTGTTATAAAGTATAAAGGAGATAGAGAAAGCTTCTGAAGGGGGTAGAAAGAGTACCCCCTTGCTAGCGTTAGCAATGGAGTTATATACTTTCCAATGAATCCAAAGAATGCCTGGAGGTTGTAAAGACCTCACCAGACCTACTCCCATAATTTACATTTTAAGATAACAGAATTAGTTGGAAGGTTTAATCCAGAGATTGTCCTCAGGCAGGATACATTATTGTTATATAATCTTAAGGAATGTGGAGGGAAAAAAAGTTTGTCCTTTCTTCCTCATTGAGAATTCCAGACCCCTGTCTCCTTGGGGACCCCTAGACTTCCTGCCTAGGAAATGACTCTCTTCCTGGGACGGCAGGTGCTGAGGGGAGGTCTCATGTTGTTACAGGGGTTGGTGACAGTCCAGGATGTGGCCGTGTCTCTAACCTGGGAGGAGTGGGAGCGTCTGGGCCCAGCACAGAAGCACTTCTTCAGGGAGAGTGCACCGAAGGATCATGGGAATGCAATCTCACCAAGTAAGTGCTGGGCCTCTGCCTGTCTCCAGCTGGGTGTGACTGGTGGAAGGCTTGCGTAAGCTTGCTTAAGGCTTCTAGTTCTTCACTATTACACAGAGTATTACGCCAGTCGTCTTGTCTGTTTCTCCCTGTGTTCTTATGAAGTGGGGTTAGGGGAAGAGAGATGGTTGGGGGGTGTAGGCACAAGTAAAAAGGAAAGAAACAGGATTTGTACAGGTAAGCACATTGGACAGGTTAATTAAAATAATTGAACCTCAGGAGTGGTTTCCTAGAGAACATGAACAGGGCTTTGGGGGCGTTGTCTCTCTGCTAGCACTTTCTTAATCACTCCTGCCAGGGTATGAAATGTCAGCAACTCGTATTTTAATATTTCAGGTTCAGAAACCAGAATTGAGAACAAAGAGTTGGTTCCAAAGCAAGAAATTCTAGAAGAAGTAGAGTCTCAAGGGCAGCTACAAGGATTTCAGGAGAAGGCTCCCCTATCTTCTGAGTGTGGTGATGCCCAGCAGGACAGGAGAGAGGAGCCCTTGAGAGACCCCTCGTCTCTGAAATGTGAAAATTCTCCTGAAGATCAGGGAGTCACCCACATCTCAGATCTCAGGAATGATCCCAGCGAAGAAGACATCAAAAACAAAGAATTCAGGACCAGTGCCGAGGGTTCAGACTTTGTTCCTGGTCCGTACGTCCCAACAGCAGGGAGACCCATCACTGGGGATCAATATGGGAACAACTGCCACCACAGGTTAGACATGGTGAAACCTCATGACTCTCTCAACAATGAGGAAAATCGCCATCAGTCGGGCCTATTTGAGACTCAGAGGTGGTTCCATGAAGAAAGACCTTACACATGTGACACCTGTGAGAAGAGCTTCAAACAGCGTTCCGACCTCCTTAAACACCACCGAATCCACACTGGGGAGAGGCCCTACACGTGTCCCAGGTGTGGGGACAGCTTCCGACAGAGCTCAAATCTCAGTCGACATCAGAGAACCCACCTGAGGGAGAACCCCTATACCTGTAACAACTTCAGGGAAACCTGCCACGCCTCCAACCATTTTAGTCACCAGAGGACACACCAGGAGGAGCGACCCTACACGTGTGAGGAGTGCGACAAGAGCTTCAAACGCTGCTCCGACCTCTCCAAACACCAGCGGATCCACACCGGGGAGAAGCCCTACGGGTGTCCTGTGTGCGGGAAGCACTTCAGTCAGAGCGCGACCCTCGTTAAACACCGGAGAACTCACACCGGAGAGAGACCTTACAGATGTCTCGACTGTGGGGGCAGCTTCAAGCAGAGATCACACCTCGTCCGACACCAAAGAATCCACAGAAATAAAGTCCCATCATTTTGACCTGCTTCTGCATGAGTCGTTTTATTCCCCTCTCTCTTTCCCTCCTTCTCTTTCTCTCTTTCCAGAAACTATATTCTTTGAATATTTCAGTAATCATGGATTGCATTGCCTTTTGCCATCACACCCAAGATAGACTGAGTTCAGCTAGGCTCGGGATGCCCTTTGAGAGCCTGTTGCCCTGAAGGAGGAGGGTCTGAGTCAGGAGCACCCCCCCTATCCCCAGAACGTATTTTCAGCAAGAGCAAAGGTGACCCATCAGAGTTCTGCCCTTGTCACTCTTCAGGGACCTCCACTTTTGGACCAAACCTTTTTTTTTTCTTTTGAACGTCTTATTTTGTATTGGGGTATAGCTGATTAACAATGTTATGATAGTTTCAGAGGAATAGTGAAGGGACTCAGCCGTGCGTATACATGTACCCATTCTCCCCCGTACTCCCCTCCCATCCAGGCTGCCACATACCATTGAACATAGAGAGTTCCATGTGCTACAATAGGTCCTTGTTGGTTATTCATTTTAAATATAGCAGTGTGTATGTTGCAAGAAGGGGGACCCCTTCCAGGGCCCGAAACTGGGCTCTTGTCTAACACTTGGAAATGAATTGTCCAAGGAGACACGTGCTGACAAAGCAAGAGATTTTATTGGGAAAGGGCACCTGAGTGGAAAGCAGTAGGGTAAGGGAACCCAGGAGAACTGCTCTGCCGCGTGACTCGCAGGCTCGGGTTTTATGGAGATGGGAGGGTGGTCTTTGGCCAATCATTCTAATTCAGTCCTGGTGGCACATGCATCACTCAGCCAAGATGGATGCTAGCGAGAGGGATTCTGGGAAGTGGACGGACACGCGGTGTCTTGTTTCGACCTTTCCCGAACTCTTCCAGTTGGTGGTGGCTTATTAGTTCTGTATTCCGTATCAGGATCTCCTGTCATAAAACAACTCATGCAAATGGTTACTATGGTGCCTGGCCAGGGTGGGCGGTTTCAATCAGTGTGCTTCCCCTAACAGGTACATGACCTTCCCAAACTCCCTAACTCTCCCTCTCTGCCAGTAACTAAGTTCATTTCATGTCTGTGAGTCTGTTTTATAAGTTCAAAATATTTTTTTTAATGAAGGTGAGTCCTTTTTTTTTTTCAGTACTGATGTTCTCCATGGGATTTATTTACTTCTTTATAAATGTGGTATCTCAGTGCCCTGACCAGGGATCGAACCCACACCCCCTGCATTGGAAGGTGAAGACTTAACTGCTGGACCACCAGGGAAGTCCCTACTTACATACTTTTGAATTGTGATATTCCACCAAAAAACAGGGACGAGTTTATTGTGAAGTATTGCCAACATACAGCCAAGTGTAGACTAGAACAATTTTAAAGAATGTTCACAAATACACCACATAGATGAATCAATTCTTGAGTAGGACATATTTGCTTCATATGATTTTTAGGGAAATAACACACTTGTAATAAATACCATGTATACTCATGAGCCATCCCTAAACCCATTCCCCTCACCGTCAAGCTGACTCTTTACCCAAGAAGATGACGTGTCTGTAGTTGTCCGGCATCACGTCCCTGTAGAGGGCCTTCTGAGCCCTGTCCAGCGTGTCCTACTCTTGCCTGGTGAAGTACAGAGCCTTGTCCTCAAAGGACAGCAAGCCCTGGAAACACAGACTCATTATAGCTGCAGCTCCTACTACAGCTTTGTGGGCCACAGTAGTGTTATTGTCCTACAGCCGAGGCTCATCCAGTTAATTAACAGACTCAGGGCTCAACTCGTCTCCAACCCTCAGGTCACACATGTTCTTTCTTCCACACTAGAGTCACATGTGTTCTCTCTGGAAGGACACATGGTCAGTATGTGAGACTTCTCTGGCCGTTTGGTCTCTGCTGTGGTCACTCAACTCTACTCTGGCAGCACAGACAACAGGAGAGTGGACAGGTGTGGCTGTGACCCCACGAAACCGCTCCCGGGTCCAGGTGAGTTTGCTGACCCTGCTCTGCGCTCCTGCCTTCCTCATCACGCGGTTCTTCTGCCCAGTTCTCATACGAAAGAGACGGCGCCCTCCCAGGAGGGCACTGAGAACGGGGCAGCATGCGGGCTGATCCCACAGGGATGGACAGGTTACTGGGACTCACTAGGCAGGCAGGAGCTTCTGGGGTGGCTGTCGGCAGGTACCACTATCCGCCAGGTCTGAGGAGGGAGGAAGGGAGGGCTCACTGGGATCCAGAAAGTTGTTGGAGGAGCAAGACTGCAGCCGGGGCCTCAGGGGAGGCAGCCCAACAGGAGAGGCTGCCTCCTGTTGGGCTGGAGAAAAGTCCAAAGACCTTCCCTGTGTGGTCCTCACCCCTCCTCTCCTCTCCCCCTGGGCCCTGAGGTCATTCTCTCTTGTCTCTTCCAGGGTCTTAAGCAAATGAGTCTTTTCCCTTTTCCTCATTGTGATATTGTGATTTAAATAAGAAATGTATATTTGGTCTTCCTGCCTGTTTCTGGCACAGAGTTCCTAAAGTGCTTGGAATTTCTTAGGGGATTAAGTGCAGAGGAGCATCTTTTAATACTTGGGCTTTTCTCTTTGGTTTTGTTTTTTTGTTTGTTTCTTTTTAATAGTTCACAAATATTTAACGCCTACTATATGCTAGACACAGTCCCAATGCTGGGAATACAGAAGCAAACTAAACAGACAAAAGGTCTCTACTCATAGCATTATCCTCTAGTGGGGGAGATAGTTTACAAGCAAATAAATCCATACGAAGAAATGTATTATAAAGAATTGTCTCATGCTACTGTGGAGGCTGAGAAGTCTCAATTTATTTTTGGCTGTGTTGGCTCTTCATTGCTGCAAGTGGACTTTCTCTAACTGAGCCAAGCGAGGGTTACTCTGTTGTGGTGTGCAGACTTCTCATTGCAGCGGCTTCTCTAGTTGCGGAGCACAGGCTCTAGGTGCACAGGCTCCGTAGTTGTGGTGCACAGGCTTAGCTGCTCCACAGCATGTGGGATCTTCCTGGACCAGGGATCGAATCTGGCCCATGCATTGGCAGGAGGATTCTTATGCACTGTGCCACCAGCCATCAGGGAAGTCCTCCTCAGTTTCTGAAGTAGCTGCAGTCACACAGGTGAGAGAAGTGTCTTGTTATCATAACAAATCCCTCAACATCCAAGTTTTATGTTAATGAGGAAAACTCCTAAGGATACACCTAGTTGCCAGGGGCCAAGGCATGTGAGCAAGTTAGAACCTTCACCCCTAGCACCTGAGGGGAGGGGACAGGCTGGGGTTCAGTCAGTCCCCAGAGGTCAATGACTCGGCCCATCACACCTACGCAAGGAACCCCCATAAAAATGCAGGCACTGGTTGCTGAACAGGTGGAGGTGCTGGGGGCGTGCCCGGAGAGGGCTGGAAGCTCTACTGCCCTGCCCCCTGCATCCTGAACATCTCTTCCATCTGGCTGATCCTGAGTTCTATCCTTTTACAATGAACCAGTGATAAGTAAACTGTTTTTCTCAATATTTATTTATTTGGCTGCATCGGATCTTAGTTGCAGCAGGCAGGATCTAGTTCCCTGATCAGGGATTGAACCCGGGCCCACTGAACTGGGAGCTGTGGGGGTCTTAGCCACTGGACCACCAGAGAAATCTCTAAACTATTATTTCTGAGTTCTGTGTGCCACTCTAGCAGATCAGTGGAATCTGGTCAGGGAACTAAGATCCCACATGCCTTCAAGCAACTAAGCTCTGACAGGTGCCACTCTGAAAGATCCCGCAAGCCGCAACCAAGACCCAGTGCAGCCAAATACGGGTTTTTTTTAGGTAGTATGAATGCTGAAGTGGGGAAACAGTGGAAACAGTGTCAGACTTTATTTTTTTGGGCTCCAAAATCACTGCAGATGGTGATTGCAGCCATGAAATTAAAAGACACTTACTCCTTGGAAGAAAAGTTATAAACCTAGATAGCATATTCAAAAACAGAGACATTACTTTGCCGACTAAGGTCCGTCTAGTCAAGGCTATGGTTTTTCCTGTGGTCATGTATGGATGTGAGAGTTGGACTGTGAAGAAGGCTGAGCGCCGAAGAATTGATGCTTTTGAACTGTGGTGTTGGAGAAGACTCTGAGAGTCCCTTGGACTACAAGGAGATCCAACCAGTCCATTCTGAAGATCAGCCCTGGGATTTCTTTGGAAGGAATGATGCTAAAGCTGAAACTCCAGTACTTTGGCCACCTCATGCGAAGAGTTGACTCATTGGAAAAGACTCTGATGCTGGGAGGGATTGGGGGCAGGAGGAGAAGGGGACAACCGAGGATGAGATGGCTGGATGGCATCACTGACTTGATGGACGTGAGTTTGAGTGAACTCGGGGGGAGTTGGTGATGGAGGCGTGCTGCGATTCATGGGGTCGCAAAGAGTCGGACACAACTGAGCGACTGAACTGAACTGATGCTGAAGTTTTTGTATATTCTATAAAGTATTCTATATATGTCAATCAATTCAAGATTTTTTTAATTTAAATTTATTTGATTGGAGGCTAATTACTTTACAATATTGTATTGGTTTTGCCATACATCAACATGATCAGTTCAAGATTGTAGACAGTGTGGTTCATATATTCTATGTCTTTAATATTTTGTCTAGTTGTTCCATCAACTTCTGAAAATGGACTGTTAAAATTTCCTATTATAAAATTGCTCACTTTTCTTTTATTTCTGTCAGTTTTTACTTTGTGATTTTGGAGGCTGTGATATTAAGCACATAATATATTAATAACCCAGAATTCTAAATTTTTTATATAACACTAAAAAGATGTGTATAAGAGACAGATCTGACTGTTGCTGTCCTTCTGACATAGACATCAGAAGTGGGTCGAAAGAGTATCCCCTTGCTAGTGTTAGCAATGGAGTTATATACTCTCCAGTGAATCCAAAGAATGTCTGGAGGTTGTAAAGACCTCACCAGACCTACTCCCATAATTTACATTTTAAGATAACAGATAACTCCAGTACTTTGGCCATCTAAGATAATATCCCTGTTCTTGAATTCTATTTTATCTGATATTAATATATCCACTTCAGCTTTCTTATGATTAGTGTTTTCATTGTATATTTTTTCATCTTTTGAATTTTCTGTACTTAAAGTATCTTTTACATAAATCAGACCAATGTTTTTTTAGCTCAGTCTCCCAAATGATACCTAATCAAACTTAGAAGCTTTAGCACAGCAAACTATAAGAAAAATGAAAAGACAGACTTTGCAAATTATGTGACCAACAAGGACCTACTTTCCAAAATATACAAACAGCTCATACAACTCAATAACAAAATACCAAACAATCCAATCAAAAAAAATGGGCAGATGATCTAAATAGACATTTCTTCAAGGAAGACATCCAAATGGCTAACAGGCACATGAAAAGATGCTCAATATTGCTAGTCGTAGCAACATTTCAGCCAAAACTACAATGAGGTACTACTTCACACAAGTCAGAATGGCCATCATTAATAAGCCTACAGAGAATTTCCTGGTGGTCCAATGGTTAGGGGTCTGCACTTCCACTGCAGGAGGTAAGGGTTTGATCCCTGGTCAGAGAACTAAGATCCTACCTGCCTTGGGGCAAATAAGTCCATGTGACACAACTGGATTCTGTGCACCATGATGAGAGATCCCACATCTCAGTGAAGACACTGTGTGCAGCAACTAAAACCCAATGCCATCTAATTAATTAATTTTAAAAGGTGATGTTATTAGCAGGAGAAAGATAAAGCACAAACAAGGACACAAAGAGCTCTTGTCAGCTAATGTAGATTGTTAAGATCCTTTCGGCTGCCTATAACCCTCTTACCCATTAGGCTGATCCTTGTGCAGAAAGAATCTCAATCAGTGTTACTTTTCATCTTGGTTGCACATGGATTAACACGAGAATTTTTAAAATTACTTTTATTGAAGTATAGTTGATTTATAATATTGTGTTAGTTTCTCATGGACAGCAAAATGATTTGGTTATCACTTTTTCATATTCGTATGGATTATAAAATATTGAGCATAGCTCTCTGTGCCACACAGTAGGTCCTTTTTGTTTACCCATTTTATATATAGTAGTTTGGATATGTTATTTCCAGATTCCTAACTTATCCGCCCCTTCAGGACCTTTTCCCCTTTGGTAAGAAGTTTGTTTTCTACGTCTGTGAGTCTGTTTGTTTTGTAAGTAAGTTTATTTGAATCACTTTTTAGATTCCACATATAAATCATATTTGTCTTTCTCTGTCTGACTTACTTAATTTAGTATGACAATCTCTAGGTCCATCCTAGTCACTTCAGTCGTGTCCAACTCTTGGTGACCCTTTGGACTGTAGCCCACCAGGCTCTTCTGTCCAAGGGATTCTCCAGGCAACCATACTGGAGTGGATTGCCATGACCTCCTCTAGGGGATCTTCCCAATTCAAGAATCGAACCTCCATCTCTTATGTCTCCTGCATTGGCAGGCAGTTTCTTTACCACTAGTGCCACTTGGGGAGAAGGCAATGGCACCCCACTCCAGTACTCTTGCCTGGAAAATCCTATGGATGGAGGAGCCTGGTAGGCTATAGTCCATGGGGTCGCTAAGAGTCAGACACGACTGAGCGACTTCACTTTCTCTTTTCACCTTCATGCATTGGAGAAGGAAATGGCAACCCACTCCAGTGTTCTTGCCTGGAGAATCCCAGGGATGGCGGAGCCTGGTGGGCTCTTGTCTGTGGGGTCACACAGAGTCGGACATGACTGAAGCGACTTAGCAGCAGCAGCAGCAGCGCCACTTGGGAAGACTAATATTTGGAGGTCTGTACATTTCCTTCTCCAGGGGATCTTCCCAACCCAGGGATCAAACCCAGGTCTCCTGCATTGCAGGCAGACACTTAACCTCTGAGCCACCAGGGAAGTCCACAGTCAGGAGATAGTACATAATTATTTCATCAATTCACTGCCTTCTATTCATGAATTTCTCCATGTTGATGATAGGCTGAACACATACTGAAAGTTTTCTGACATTTCTTATATTTGTAGCGTTTTTCTCCTGCATGAATTTTCTGGTGTTGAATAAGAGAAGAACTCTGGCTAAATGCTTTGTCACAGTCATTGCATTTATATGGTTTCTCTCCAGTGTGAGTTCTTAGATGCTTCGTCAGGGATGAGCTCTGGCTGAAGGCTTTCTCACATTCTTTACACTTGTAAGGTTTCTCTCCAGTATGAATTCTCTGATGTCTTATGAGAGCTGAGCGGTCACTGAAGGCTTTCCCACATTCATGACATTTGTAAGGTTTCTCCCCAGTGTGGGTTCCTTGATGTTGAATAAGAGCTGAACAGTAACTGAAAGCCTTCCCACATTCACTACATTCATAGGGCTTCTCCCCTGTGTGAGTTCTTTGATGTTGAGTAAGGCCTGACCTGTCACTAAAGGCCTTCCCACACTCTTTACATCCATAGGGTTTTTCTCCAGTATGGACCCTCTGATGTTTAATAAGGGAGGAGGTGTCATTGAAAGCTTTCCCACACTCTTTACATTTATAGGGTTTCTCTCCAGTGTGTATTCTATGGTGCTGGATGAGGTACGTGCTTTGGTTGAAGGCCTTCCCGCATTCATTGCACTCATAGGGCTTTTCTCCGGTATGAATGATATGATGCTGAATAAGGGCTGAACGGTGACTGAAAGCTTTCCCACATTCATTACACTTGTAAGGTTTCTCTCCAGTGTGGATTCTCTGATGCTGGATAAGGGATGAGCTCCGGGTGAAGGCCTTTCCACATTCAGTACATACATAGGGTTTCTCTCCTGTGTGAATCCTCTGATGTAGGATAAAAGCTGAGTAGTAGCTGAAGGACTTGCCACACTCACTGCACTTCCAAGGCTTTTTCACTGAGTAAATCTTCTGATGTTTAATTGGGTTTGAACTTTCCCTGATTTCAATACAATCCTCCATAGGATTTCTCTTGTGCTTAATTATGACTTGCCTTAAATCTTTCTTCTGATTTCCTTGCTGCCTTTCTAACATGCCTCCACCTTCCCAGGTTTTTATCCATCTGGAGTCCCAGGAATCATCCTTTATAAGTCTTTCTATTATCAGCTCCCTTTCTGATGATACTCCTTCAGAAACTTCCTGCATTGAAAGGGACACTTTAGTTTCAGGTGTAGATTCAGAATCTGAAATAAATAAAGAGTATAGATATTTGTGTTCTCTGTGCGGAGAGAAAGAAAACTGCTGAGGTGGCAAGAAGTTAAAGAAAATTAAATTGATATCCTTTAAAAATGTTTGAATGTTCTCAGAAAAAGCCTCACGGCAATGGCAGGTGACAAAGTTTCAGTGAATAACAGAGATGGGAAAATGATGAGGCTGAAGCACAATACAAGGTCAGACAATGATGTTGCTACACCTGAAAGAATGGAAAACTGAACAGACTAGCCAGAGAAGAAGATAAGCAGGCAGGATGAAAATAAATGTCAATAAAATAACTGAGGAAGTGGGCGGGGTGGGGGGATGAAAACACAGGTCAAGATTAGGCAGTTTTGAAAAAGTATTGGACAAAAAAATCGCTTACATGAAGACATATATTAGTGACAACGATATTTAATTTTTAAAATCATTATCTTCAGTCCTTTTTTAACAGCAGATTTTTTTTTGTTTGTTTAGCATATGCTTTCCCTATGATTTTGTGTCTCCACTAACCACTGCCCCCTCCCTCCCTTCATTCTTTCCTTCCCTTCTTTTCTTCCTCCCTTCCTTTTTTCCCTCTCTCTCACTTTTCTTTCTTCCTTCCTTTATTGCCAAAGTCAGATTTCTCAGATTTTGGATATCATCTCATCACACACTTGCTCCTGACTCACCACAGTCTGGCTTCTCTCCCCACCACTCAGTTGGAATTGCTCTCACTAAAGTCACTAAATATGTCACCTAAATCCAGTGGATCCTTTTCATCTGTAGATCCCCTGGGCCTCTCAACAGCCCTTGACACCATGTGCTCCTCCTAACAACATTTTCCTGGTGCTTTTCTCTCCATCTTATTGAGATAGAATTAACAAACATTCTCTCTTGACTTCTGTATTACTAAACTCTCCAGGTTTTTTCTCCTGATCCCTACTTATGTGGAAGTTTTCCTGCTGTTTCTTCTGAAATGTTGATGCTTCTCAGTGTTCTGTCTTAGGCTCCCCTCTGTAAGGCTCGGAGAACCGCACTCTGAAAAGGATACTCAGGGACAGCCTCTAGTGGACTGACAAAGTTTATTATCTAACTGCGCAGTTTTATAATTCTCAGGGAATAGAGCATAAGGCAGACTTGCATGTGGCCATTCCAGATAAACATTAAAGCATTCAAGCATAAAATACAGTTCCCATCGCCCAAGACATAACATAGCTTTGGTGAAACTCTAAAGGGAGTCTTATGAAACAACAGTCCTTGCTCTCAGAAACAGGAGGTCAGAAGGAAGCCTTTGAACGCCTCAAGGCTGGGTGTATAACCCTTGTTATCCGTTCCCAGCCTCAGGCACTCCGTGAATGCTCATAATCCTTTGTTAGCTCATTCCAGCTTCCAACCTTCCTCATGAGTGGAGCAAACACCTTCTCAGTATTTGCTTAAAGCCTTCCAGCTCCTCCATACCCTCTTTGGTCCCTACCCCCTCCCACTGTCTCCTTTAAAGACATCATCCAAGACTTCACACTGGTCTAGTGGTTAAGAATACAGGGGACATGGGTTTGATCCCTGCTCCAGGAAGATTCCACATGCTGCAGGGCAACTAAGCTCATGGGCCTCAACTAGTGAAGCCCACACACCCTAGGGCCCATGCTCCACAGCGGGAGAAGCCACTGCAGTGAGAAGCCCACGCACCACAAGTAGAAGGTAGACCTTGATCTCCGAAACTAGAGAAAGCCCAAGCAGCAACAAAGACACAGCACAGCCAGAAAAATAGAAATAATAAATAAACAAAGTTATATATATATGTAAAGGAGCTGTCCTTTTTCAGTTCCACAGATGGTGAACTTTTACATGCCAGGAGAGAAAAGAAGCCCAATTCTGAGCTCAAAGTGATCAGGGATCCCCTACGGGATCAGAGCTCTCTGGATCATAAGCAAAACTATGGCATTTAGATGTCATTAGTCACAGTGGAAGTTTTATGTCACAATAAGCAGTATGCATTGAAAAATAACTTTCTTACCCCAAAATACCAGGTTCCCACAATTCTCCACCTTCATATCCATGCCCATGTACCTTGGGGCAGAATTCATCTGTTCCTCCTCCACACAGGTGAAGTCCATTTCCTCATCCTTGACTGTCGTCAATTCCTGGAAGAATAAGTACATTCTTATAGGATTTGGTGATCCTTGAGGGGAGAGAACAATTTGGAATAGGAAGTTCTTTTTAATCTGAGCGTTAAAACTTCATTTTAACCATTTTAATGGACTATTCTAAATTTTCTAAGTATTAGTCTGTGTTAGGGAAAACAGTAATAATAGCTAACATTTATCTTTTTTGCTATGTATTAAGTCCTTTTAACAACCTCTTGTAATAATAACTATATTAGGTAAGTGCCATTATTAACATTATCTACAGATGTAAGGACAGACCTGAGATTTGGACCCAGGCAGTCTGACATCAAAGTTAGATTCTTTTTTTAAATTTATTTTTTATGCAATTTTTACAGGTTACTAGCCAATATTAGAAAATATTGGCTATACTCCCCGTGTTGTACAATACATTCTCTTTTTGCAAATATTTATTAGGCTGTGTCGGATCTTAGTTGAGGGTCTTATTTGAGGCACAAAAGATCTTAATTCTTGGACTAGGGGTTGAACTCACATCCTCTGCATTACAAGGCAGATTCTCAGCCACTGGACCACCCTGTATGATACATTCTTGAGCCTGTTTTACACCCAATAGTTCGTACCTCCCACTCCCCAACCGTGTATCCCCCTCCAACCCTGCCACTGGTAACCACTGATTTTACATCTGTGAGTCTGTAAAGCTACCAGAATGCCACACTTTTGGCCTCCCCTCCCTGCCTCACTGGCCACATCTTCTCAGTCTCCTTTGCTGTTTCCTCTTTATCTCCCAGACCTCAAAGTGTTGGAAGCTACAGTAATAAGATCTCATCTCTTTTCTACCTACACTTATTTGCTAGTGATTACAGCTTCATAGTTTGAAATACCATTCACACAGATTCCTCCCAAATTTAAAGCTCCAGCCTGAGTTCCTCCTAGAGCTTCAAGTCTTCAAGGAAAAATTACTTTGGTTCAGCTCTCCAGATGAGATTTCCATGAACCTCCGAAGTGAGATGAAAGGAAGAAATGAGGACACACTCTGAACACCAAACTGAGATTTCATGGGAGGGAAATGAAACTCAAACTTGCCTGGAACTCAACAGGAAGAAGCTCTCCAGTAGGTTGCATTTCTTCTGTGCTCTGTTCTTCGGACAAAGAAACACCTTCTGTAGTCATAGCTGGAAGGAGCAGAAGTAAAGCCATGAAGGGGATAAACTCTATCTTCCCACTTACAAATTCACAAGGACAAAAGCTAGCACAAGCCAGAGAAATTATATACACAAGACCTACTCTACTTAACTCAAAAGGATCAGATAAGGATAGAGGAAGATAATAACATGAAAGCACTTTGACCAAAAAGCTAAATGCACACATAGTATGTCAATATTTTGGTACACTCCTATGGGAGTGGAAAAGTGTGACCTGTTCTTTACCACAAAAACAAGCACTGTGGAATATTCTCCCTTCCACAGCATCAGAGGGAATGTGTATGAGCACAGATGCACTGAAAGAGGAAGATGAGAGAGGGGAATGTATGACAAGGAGCCTTCTTAGTGATTTCCAAACATGATGGCTTACTGAGTTTCTCTACTTTGGGGTGTTCTCCTGACATGTGTCTGTTTCCCTTTCCCATCATGCAGGGGCATCTAACCTTTTTATTCTTATCGAGAGTATTTCCTCCACTTGTCCCCACTTTCAACTCCATGTTTATTTGCGTAATTCTTACCATTTTCCTCAACTTCAATGGTCAGATAATCCATGATCAGCTTTTCCTTGTCCTCTTGTTATTGCTAGGACTTCCTCCTAATTCACTGTTTCAGATGAGATAAAGGTGGACTTTTCAGCAATATATAATTCACTTCTTTGTATAAATCATTCAACTCTACCCTGAAGCTTCAGGGAGAGATTTTGGGTTTAGCCTTGCCCCACCCAGCTGACTTTGATGCTGGGAGGGATTGGGGGCAGGAGGAGAAGGGGACGACAGAGGATGAGATGGCTGGATGGCATCACTGACTCGATGGACGTGAGTCTGTGTGAACTCTGGGAGTTGGTGATGGACAGGGAGGCCTGGCGTGCTGCAATTCACGGGGTCGCAAAGAGTCGGACACGACTGAGCGACTTAACTGAACTCAACTCTGAAATTGATTACACTCCCCGGAGCACCTCCCTCTACCTCTTCTCCTAGACGGTTTATTCCTACACATTTAAGCCCTACGGCCTCAGTAGTAACTCTGTTTTAGTTAGAACCTTCATAATTTAGCCTAGATTAAACTTCACAGTTGGAAGACCCTTCTCTGGAGTCCCCAGGCCAGTCACTACGTTCCACACCAAGACAAAAAGAGGAGAGCCAGGGCAGTGACTGTGAGCCTTAGTCACACACTGGTTCTGTATGATGCACAAATTCTCCTAAGACCCTGAAGCACAGAAATGGCTGTAAAGTGGCCTGTGATTAACGTTGCAGTAACTAAAAGTAGGGCTCCCACAGTTACTCAATCCTTCCTATTCACAAAACACAAGGCAGTTGATAGGTGGGATCCTTATACATCTGATCCTTCACTCGTTCTCAGGCCAGGATTCCCTTGCACATTCAGAGTCAAACCCCTTACTCTGGACCCCAAATATAGGCAGCCCCGAAAACTCTAATCCAGACATCCTCCCTCCCCTCAGCCCCACTCCCGTGGCTCAGTTGTTAAAAGAGTTGGTTTGCAACGCACGATACTCGGGTTCAGTCCCTGGGAGAAGGATATGGCAACCTCCTCTGGTATTCTTGCCTGGAAACCCCAAGGACAGAGCCGCCTGGTGGGCTACAGTCCAAGATCCATGGGGGTCACAAGAGACGGACACGATTTAAAGGCTAAACCACCAAACTCTAATAGCGCAAGCACCTGGACTCCATTCTTTTCTATCTGTCCCCAAAGTTCAGAACCTGTAGTGTTTCAGTGGAGTGACAGGACCTAAAGCCAACACCAGCGGGAGGCGCTCTAGCTCTCCGAACCTCGGAAGCCGAGCCCTCCAACCCCGACTCTCCCCTTCCCCAAAGCCCCCGTCGGCCATGCCCCCTTCAGGCTCCCGGACTCCATTTCCCAGAGTGCGTAGCGGCAACCTCGCTTCCGGGGCGCCCCTTAGCTCAGAGCAAGGGTAGCCGGCTCGCTACCCAGCCGGAAATACCCGGCGCCGCGCCCGGTGGGTGGGGCCGGGAGGCAGGCACGGCCCAGCCCTTTTCGCGCTGAGGCCGGAACCTGAGCGCCTGGCTCGCGCTGCAGCAGGTGGCGTCAGAGCGGCGCGCTGGACGGACGGGTCGCGGAGGCTCGCGCCTCTGACCCGGCTTTCTCTTACCTACGGACTCGTTGCGGACCTGGCTCCGGCTCCAGGGCTGGACCCCCTCCGGGCTGCGCTCTGGGAGGGGCGGGGGAGGCGGACACCGTCGCCTCTGGACCCACCGAGCTGCGGGAGACAAAAGGCTCGAGCCCGAGGCTCTGTCTGGAGTCGCATCTGCGCACTTGGAGGCGACCGCGCCGGGTCGGGGGTCCCGGCGGAAGGACTCCACTTCCCAGAGGGCTCGGGGACAGCGGTGTCTGTTCTGGGGCGGCCGCAGAGCGAGGGTTGAGAACTGCGGGCCTTCCCGGTCGGCCTCGCGAAGTGGAGATCATTCTCCACTTGATCTCTTTCATGAACAGACCGAGAAGCCCCGAGCGATTTTAGCGTTTGATTATTCGCTGGGGGTGGGCGATGGGGCGCTATGACACAAAGTCTTTTTGCTCCTATTTCTTTCTTATGATAGTCTCAATTCTGGAAACCGAATGCTAGCGCTGATTTGGTTGAAAGCATTCTGGCTGATTTAGAAAGCATTGGAAGGGGTGAGAAGCTGTTCTCCTGATAAAGGAGTTGGCGAGAAAAAGATGTGAGAAAGAAGCAAACAGGGAGAATTGTGCGGACCTAGGAAGGTCAGTCAGATGGTTGGTTGGCATCACCGACTCAACGGACATGAGTGTGGGTAGGCTCCGGGAGCTGGTGTTGGACAGGGAGGCCTGGCGTGCTGCGGTTCGTGGGGTCGCACAGAGTCGGACACGACTGAGCGACTGAACTGAACTGAACTGAGGAAGGTCAGTATGGGGAGGGCCACTCCCTGGAGTTTAAGATCAAACAAGGCAAAAGATACTTCTGTCCTCAGTGTCAGGAACACTGGAGGCTCTAGTCCTAGTTCTTCACAGAAATCCAGAGAAACCTGCCGCATCTCAGTTGGCTGCTGCTAAGTCGCTTCAGTCGTGTCTGACTCTGTGCGACCCCATAGACGGCAGCCCACCAGGCTCCCCCGTCCCTGGGATTCTCCAGGCAAGAGTACTGGAGTGGGTTGCCATTGCCTTCTCCTCAGTTGGCATTCTAGTCCAAATCACCACAGTCAGCTGAACACTCGCCGCCTCTAAGCTTGCCTTTCCTCAAACCGTGCTACACAAAGCAGCCAAGATGAAGATTTAAACATTAAATCTATTTTTGTCACTCTTCTCAGAACTCTCCAATAATTCCTTCTGCCCTGGAGTAAAATGTAAACTTAATTAAATGAAAACATGTAAGTGAGAGAAACCAGACACAGAAGGTAACATATTGTTTCATTTATAGCAAGTATTCAGAATAGGTAAATCTGTGGAAACAGAAAGTAGATTAGTGATTGCCTAAGGCTAGAGGGGACAGGGGCACAAGGCAATGAAGGGTGACTGCTAATGGGTAAAGGATTGTTTTTGGTGATATATTAAAAAAAAAAATTGTTCTAAAGTTGACTATGGTGAAAGCTGTACAAGTCTGTGAACATACCCAAAGCAGTTCTCTGTACTTTTTTGTCCCGCCCTTTTCCTTGGAAGAAAAACTATGACCAACCTAGACAGCATACTAAAAAGCAGAGACATTACTTTGCCAGCAGAGATCCATCTAGTCAAAGCTATGGTTTTTCCAGTAGTCATGTGTGGATGTGAGAATTGGACTATAAAGAAAGCTGGGCACCAAAGAATTGATGCTTTTGAACTGTGGTGTTGGAGAAGACTCTTGAGAGTCCCTTGGTCTGCAAGAAGATCCAACCAATCAATTCTAAAAAGAAATCAGTCCTAAATATTCATTGGAAGGACTGATGCTGAAGCTGAAACTCCAGTACTTTGGCCACCTGATGGGAAGAACTGACTCATTTGAAAAGACCCTGATGCTGGGAAAGATTGAAAGCAGGAGGAGAAGGGGACAGCAGAGGATGAGATGGTTAGATGGCATCACTGACTCGATGGACATGAGTTTGAGCAAGCTCTGGAAGATGGTGATGGACAGGGAGGCCTGGCATGCTGTAGTTCATGGGATCACAAAGAGCTGGACACAACTGAGTTACTGAACTGAACTGGGCATGTAAGATCTTAATTTCCAGATCAGGGATTGAACCTGAATCTCTTCCAGCGGAAGCACAGTTTTAGCCATTGGACCACCAGGGAAGTCCTGACCATATGCTTTAAAAGAGTGAATTATATCTCAGTAGAGCTAAATGGCAACCCACTCCAGTGTTCTTGCCTGGAGAATGCCAGGGATGGGGGAGCCTGGTGGGCTGCTGTCTATGGGGTCACACAGAGTCGGACACGACTGAAGTGACTTAGCAGTAGCAGTAGCAGCAGTAGCAGAGCTATTATAAAACACATTAAATTTATAGTGGTATAACCAGGGAAATTATTTTACAGGAAGACTTTTATAAGATGTGTAAGGATGTAGAGACAGAAAAATCCCAGCAAAGTTGTCCATCCACACAAGAGCCTTGATTTTCTCTGAGATGCTTGAATTTGGGTCATTTTAAGTTTTCTCATCAGAATGTCCTGTGTTTGACAAAATTTCTTTTTAAAAAACATATTTTACTCTTACAAACAACAACTAGTAATTGCATTTTTTACACACTGGGGAAAAATAAAAACTTTTTCTCAGAGTTGTGACTCAAGTACATGAAGGTTTGGAGGGAGAGGGTGTCCATTCTGATCATATCGTCGCTTCAGTCTCTGTTTTGTGTTTTGCTTCTCATATGTCAAAATCTCTTCAGATTTCTTAGGCGACAGGGACTTCCCTGAGAGCCCAATTTATTTTGTTCTCTTGACCACAGCTCGTAGAAGGGGGCTTGAACATCCTGGAACATTATGTGGGTGTGTGTGGGTGTGAGTGGAATCCTGTTATGATTTTACAAATGTTTGGGAGATCAATTACCGTAACCGTTCTTTAGAGTCACTCTGCTGCTGCTGAGTCGCTTCAGTTGTGTCCGACTGTGCGACCCCATAGACGGCAGCCCACCAGGCTCCCCCGTCCTGGGATTCTCCAGGCAAGAACACTGGAGTGGGATGCCTAAGAGGAGAAAACCTTCAGAAGCGAAGCAACCGGCATAGACCGCGGACTCCCCCAGCAGCGCCCGTTTCTCTTTACAGAAGCCGGTGCATGGCCAGTGGGGCAGGTCAGTAAGTTTCAGGCACCTGGAGGTACTGAAGGGCTGGAGGAAACGTCAAGCATGACCGGCCCCAGGCAGGTAGCCTGGAGAGTCAGTCCTGTAGGAATATGGACCTAAGGAGGGGGAGCACAGGTCTGGTCCCCAAGCCACTTTCGTGCCCTCGAAGTAGGACTAGCTCCCGCTAAAGTGCGAGGAAGGGAGGACAATTGACCTCAGCGTTTCCTTCCACGAGTTGCCCTCCGCTTTCTGGATGGTGGAACTTCCCCCTGGCACCTGCTGATCCGGAGGCAGCTACTGTGTCAGTGGGAACCCCCACACCCCACACCCGCACAGACACACACATTCCTCTGGCTTAGGCGCTATGGGAACCTCTGTCCGGGAGAAGGGGCCGGACCAGCAGCGCTGCCCGGTGGATGGGCGGATCCTCAAAAGTCTAGAGATCGCAGGTTCTTCCAGCAGGCGAGGCTCATGTCCGAGCCCCTTTCCCCCAACTCTGTTTACCTCTCCTTTCGCACCTTTCCACCTTGCTTGTTCGTTATT
Source organism: Cephalophus harveyi (assembly GCA_006410635.1). Taxonomy (NCBI): domain Eukaryota; kingdom Metazoa; phylum Chordata; class Mammalia; order Artiodactyla; family Bovidae; genus Cephalophus; species Cephalophus harveyi. The sequence continues at coordinate 163,268 of SJYT01082633.1, forward strand.
CAGTCGCTCAGTCGTTTCCGACTCTGCGACCGCATGGACTGCAGCACGCCAAGCTTCCCTGTACTATTAATACATCCCAAACCCTCTGGACGCAATGGATTACAAATATTGAATTCTGTGACGGAGAAGTGAGGAAGTTAGCACATAAAATATGAAACAGACTAGTACATAAAACACATTACCTTGTCATCCGGGTAACTTGTACCCTCAATCCTGAGATTTCACTATTAACCTTTAAAAAGTCACATCCTGTAGACTTTCCTGGTGGGCCAGTGGCTAAGAGTTTTGCCTTACAATACAGGGGACACAGGTTCGATCCCTCCTTCGATAACTAAGATCTTGGCGACGCAGCCAAATAAATATACATTCAAAAACGAAAACCCCCACCCACAGTTTGTAGGCAGGGTTTTCTTTTTTTTCTTCCTTCTCCTGCCCAGCGGCAAGGCTTATGACAGTTTAATTCCCCCATCACTAATTGAGGGCTTTCCTGGAGGCTCAGATGGTAAAGAATCTGCCTGCAATGCAGGATACCCAGGTTCAATCTCTGGGGAAGATCCCCTGGAGAAGGGAATGGCTACCCACTCCAGTATTCTTGCCTGGAGAATCTCACTCCAGTATTCTTGCCTGCAGAATTCCATGGACAGAGGAAACTGGTGGACTCCACGGCGGTCACAAACAGTCCGACACGACTGAGCAACTAACACCTTTTTTCACCATGGATGGAACCCGGCCCTCAGCTCCGGGCCCTCAGCTCTGAGAGCGCAGAGCTCTAATTACTGTTTACCTATCTATTCATTTATTAAGCTCAGAAACCGACAGGCTTTCAAACTGAAGGGGGATTGGGGCCAGCTTAATTAATTCATTAAGTGAAAGCTAAATCCTGGTAAGTCTACAACAGTCTCCATTTCCTTTAACTTGGGTTTTTCCTTGCTCAGGTCATGTATCTGGAACTTGATTGAATCATATCCCTCTGGGAGATACGCATTTAAATGAAATTTAAGTAACAGCATGGTAAATTCCAGAGTAATTTTTTTTCCCACTCCCATAGAGTTCAAAAACTCCATCATCAACATAATAACTTTTTAATCTGCTTCACAGTATGTTGTCTTTAACCACAATGTTCAGGGGGCTTTTGACAGAGGAAGCTCAAACCATGAAGTTTGGGGTGGGGTGAGAGGGCAGAGAATCTGACTTCATCAAAGTGACACAAATATCAACCCAGGGAGACTGTACCATACCTGTGTGGGGACCAAATAAAACTATATTCACATCAGGGTGAATTCATTAGCGGAGTCTCCTCACGCCCTGTTTTACTGTCCCATCTGAATTCATCTGATGTCCCCTCTGAAGCTTAGTCCTGATAAGGAAAAGAACCAAACAACTGACATTTCGGCTCACCTGGGTTTTTCTTCCCTTTTAAGGCTTTCTTACCTTTCAGTTAATGCCTGTCTATTGCTGAATGGTTCACAAGAAGTCTCTCTGGACTAAAGAAAAGATAGGAGAAAATTTTCTGCTGGGAGCCCGCGGACAGACAATTGCTTTGGTTCATTTATCTCTTGGTGCAAGAGAAAAAAGTGCCTTGACCCCGACGTGATTTGAACACGCAACCTTCTGATCTGGAGTCAGACGCGCTACCGTTGCGCCACGAGGTCCTGGAGGCGACTCCTCCTGTAACGCCTTAGGGGGACAATTTCAGAGGTTGTCAGGTGTGAGTTCTGTTCTGCTTTTGTTTTCTTTTACTGCTCTTACTACCGTTTAGGAATGACTGTAAGCTCTTTGTCCCTTTTATAATGAGTCTATTCAAAATGAAATGTAAATGAAGCAGGGTCAGGAGCTTAGGGCTCAAGGAATATTCGACCCCCCTCATTCCGGGAAACCCGCTCTCCCTACAGAGGTTTTTTTTTTTTTTAGGGAGGGATGTTAGGGAAGAGATTGGAAAATGAGAAGTTCGGCTGTCAGGGAAGGCGGGGTGGGCTGATTGGCGCTTTGGGTGCTTTCTTTTTTTCCAGTCCTTCTGCAGGCGGATCACCACGAGGATTTGCATGTTGAGGGGTGGTGTCACACCTAGGTAGGAACACAACTTTCCTTTAACAAAAAGGGGCTTAGAAATTTTTTTGCTTTAAAAAAATAACATATTCACACATGGGAGACGGGGTAAATTAGGAGTTTGGGATTAAAACATACACACTGTATAAAATAGATAAATAACAAGGACCTACTCTATAGCACAAAGTTTGTACTATATCTTGCAATATTCTCTAATGGAAAAGAATCTGAAAAAGAATGCATGCTCAGTCATGTCTGACTCTTTGCAACTCTATGGATTGTAGCCCACCAGGCTCCTCTGTCCATAGGATTTCCCAAGCAAGAATCCTGGAGCGGGTTGCCATTGCCTTCTCCAGGGGATCTTCCCGACCCAGGGATTGAACCTGTGTCTCTTGTGTCTCCTGCATTGGCAGGATTCTCTACCACTGAGCCATAGATGTATATATATCTGATTCACTTTGCTGCAACCTGAAATATTGTAAATCAATTATACCTCCATTAAAAACATTAAAAAATAGAAGTTTAATAACTCCAAAGTAACCCAGAGAAAAGCAGTTTTGAAGAGGGCAATGTGGCATAAATAGACTGTTTAAGGTGATAGATCAACGTATGTTAGCATGCTGAAGAAAGGGTTAATTGAAAAGATAGAATTTGAAGATGCCGGAAAGAAAGATATAACCATATAACCAACAAAGCAAATCCCTTTCACAGTGAGACTGGTTCCTAGGTCCATGGGATTTCCCAGGCAAGAATACTGGAGCTGGTTGCCATCTCCTTTTCCAGGGGATCTTCCCAACCCAGGGATGGAACCTGTGTCTCTTGCATCTTCTGCATTGGCAGGTGGATTCTTTATCACTGTACCATAGACGTATATATAGTGAGACTGAAGTAAAAAGTGAAAGTCGCTCTTTGCAACCCCATGGACTGAATTCTCCAGGCCAGAATACTGGAGTGGATAGCCTTTCCCTTTTCCGGGGGATCTTCCCCACCTAGAGATCGAACCCAGGTTTCCCGCATTTGCACGTGGATTCTTTACCAGCTGAACCACAAAGGAGGCATCCTAAGTCTTTTATTCCAGATTTGACTTTTCTAGGAAGAAAAGAGGGGACGGACGCTCTCCCATAATGCATTAAACCAGGATACTATGGATAATTTTATTTCACTTCTGGGTGGTTAGAGGACGACTCCCCTCTGGCCCAATGAGGTCTGTGGCAGTAGTGGTAAATTACACGTGTAGAGGGGCCCTAGCGGGCTACCCAATCCATGGGGAGAGCGACTGAGCACATCAGGTGAAAGAAGGGGGAATAGAAGCCAGATGAACACAGAGCAGGTTGGTTATAGATGTCGGGGTTTCAGGGAAAATAATGTCATTAGAGAAATATTAATTTATTGGTGTTCAGTGCCCAAATATACACTCTGGCTCTCACCCTAGCCTCTTTACCCAGGGGGGTGGGGTAGGGGGTTGGGGTGGGCTGGACGCCCTTCCCACGTCCCGCTTTCCTATCCCCATCCCGGGGGAGCCAGGCGGGACAGGAGGAGACTGTCACCTGTGGGCCAGAGAGGCCGGTGTGGACAGTAGGGAGTAGGTTTGGCGGCGACGTGGCCTCGGCACCCGGCTGGTCTTGAAATGCCGACAGAAGTACGAAAGTCGCGGAGGAGCCTCCAAGGGGAACATCAGCGCGCTTGCAGGCGGAGTTAAACTTCTAATTCTTAGTTAGACAGTCTTCCTTAAATACCAATATGCAAAATGTGAAAAAAAAAAGAAAAAGACGGGGCATCTCGAGGCTTGTTTACCATCACCAAGGATACCAAGTGCGGGGCGGGGCTTTTCGCCCAACGACTGCCAATCCCTAAGCAGCTTTCTTCTGGGCTTTTAAGACCCTTGCTGGGCGGTCCTGGGTT
>SJYT01082633.1:167315-227723 GCA_006410635.1 Cephalophus harveyi
CGCCCAACGACTGCCAATCCCTAAGCAGCTTTCTTCTGGGCTTTTAAGACCCTTGCTGGGCGGTCCTGGGTTCAGCAGGTTTTTCATTTCCAGCTAGCGCTGTGATCCTGGAACAACCAGAGTCTCTGAGCTCCAAAAAACTCACCAACGAACTGTGGGACGTATCGTGACTCACCTGCGCAGATAGTAGGTGGGGTGAAGGAGGGAAGGGACCCTCCGCGGCGGGGGAGGCCCGCAGGCGCTGCTTCGGGGTGACTTCCCCTGGGGAGTCAGGTGAGGGTGGGGACGGGGACAGGCACCACGCCCCACTGTGACAGGTCCCGAGCCTCAGCGGGTATTGGGCCGGCGGACGTGGGGTATAAAGCCCTGGTCGCCAGGGCCAGCACTGGACACACAGTCTTGGTGCCCAGAGGAGGCCTCTCAGCTCCTGCTCCTTCTGCTGGCCCCTTTCTTCCAGGCACCTTTTACAGATGACGCTACCGAGGTGACCACTCAGGGCAGCAGCTCCTCTTCGGAGTCTCGGTCATGGACTCTGGTCTCCCATTTCTTCACCCCTTGGGGAAGCTAAAAACAAAGGCAGAGAAACACATAGAAGAGCTGAGACCCGTTGGGTTTGGAAGGAAAAACTATTATTCTGATGCTGGTGGAATTGTGGCAACAGGTTGCCACCACCAGGATGAACACCAGGAGCTCAGTGACCCTCACGAGATTATGGGAAATCTCAACCAGCTTCAGGAACTGTGAAAGTACCGCGGACAGTGAGATCCACTTTCAGGACACCAGAGCGCAAAAAAGAACCTCAGAAGGGGTAGATGTCAGGTACTTGTCACAGCAAGTCGTTGCCAGTGTAGAAAAATCTGCAGACCTCTTTGACCAGGGAGATGGAAGAGGTCAGGTGGGCAGGTACTGGATGAACCTGGAGGAGGCTGAATCATGACAGGTGCTCACTGCTTGGAGCACCAGCCGGAGAGGAAGATGTGGGTAGAAACTTGGAATACATCAGAGCCCAAGTGAGCACCATTGTCGGGTTCAGGGTCTGCAGAAGGAGAAAAGGAAAGGCGTGCTGAGCAGTCAGCCTCATTTAGTGCATTTTCTTTTCCAGCAAAGCAGATGAGTGAGCGTGTGAGTCCCCACTAACGACTTCTTCATGGAGGAGCTGCCAGCACAACGGTTGTCCCACCTGTGACATTAACACGCACTCCTACCAGGCACACTTGGAGAGCAGTGTGTCTGTGGGGTGAGGTCCACGTTCCTTGCGCCTAGTGGCTCCCTTCTGAGCTGTGGGAGGCCTCCTTCCACCTGTCCAAGAACTGAGGGTGAGAGGTTTCTGGCAATCTCTCAAGGAATCTGGGTAATGGTTAATTACGGTCTTGTTTTGAACAGGCTCCCCCGCCTCCCATTGTCTTAGCATCGCACCAGGTCCAGGTACCTTGAAAATTCACATCGTTTGCATGGGGACCTCCGCAAAACATGAAAGCAGGAAGGACCTCATAAAGTTTTCCCCAGCATTTAAATTTGAAAAATTTGAAATCTAATGGATGGCTGAAAGAATTTTACAATTTATACTTGTATCCTGCAAACATTTATCATTAATATTTAAAGGCACTTAACTTTAGCACATATCCATCCATCCCCCATTCACCAACCCATCTTATTTTTATCCACTTCAAAGAAAACTGCAGACATCAGTAAGCTGGTACATCAGTAGTCCCATACATGTGTTGGATTAGACCCGGGGAGCCCCTTCTGTGCTGGCTGCCTCCATCCTGTTCCTCACCTTCATGGAGAAGCTGCAGGAAGCTCCCCAGGTGAGGGAGACCCCAGAGCACCCAATGGCAGGCAGGTCGTGTTGCTGGACAGCAAGGAAAAAGATTATTTTAATTGCACCCACAGGAATGGGATCAGAGAGCTGGCGACAGATTGAGATAACCTATTAGTCACTTGGCAGAGCTTGCTTTAGACTCTCATCTCTCTTCTCCCTTTCATTGGACTTCATTTCCAATTACAAAACTCAATGGGTTTTTATTCCCCCATTTTAAAAAACTGAAGTATAGTTGATTTACAGGCTTCTCTGGTGGCTCAAACCATAGAGTCTGCCTGCAATGTAGGAGACCCATGTTCGATACCTGGGTTGGGAAGATCCCCTGGAGAAGGAAAGGGCAACTCACTCCAGTATTCTTGCTTGGATAATCACAGGGACAGAGAAGCCAGCTACAGTCCATGGGGTCACAAAGAGTTGGACACGACTGAGCGACTAACCCATAGTTGATTTACAATATTGTGTTAGTTTCAGGTATTTAACAAAGTGATTCAGATATATATTTCCAGGTTCTTTTCCAGTATTGGGTATTACAACTATTGCATATAGTTCCCTGTGCTATACAGTAGGTCATTGTTGTTGATACACAATTAATGTATATATCTGTTATATATATAAGTGTGTATCTGTTAGTCCCACACTTCTAATTTACTCCTCTTCCCTGCTTTCCGCTTTGGTAACCCTAAGATTTCTTTCTACATCTGTGCAAAGCTCAATGGTTTTGAAGAGAGGATCTGCAGGGACCAATCTGAACTGTTTGCAACTTCCTAGAATTCAGTCACTCGATGAGACTGCTTTGGGGAGGAGGGGGTTAGAGGAACTTGAGAAGGTGACAATGTTCTTCAAGACAAAAGCTGCCCTCCTGAGTGGATTCGTCTCTGAACTGCTCCTCTGAGGCTGAGATGCTTCCTCTGAGAATGACGCCTCTGATACTTGCCTCAGCTCTGCTGTGGGGTGCCATGTGTACATTGGGGCTCCATCTGCACTTTCGGGAGCCCAATTCCTGGTTCTCCCAGGAGCTGCTGCCCAGGTCTTCAGACCTCCCAGCAGAGCCCCAGGTCTCAACGCCCGCAACCCCAGGCCACCAAGGGCCTTGCCCCCACGTGGGTTCCCTTTCTTGAGGTCCCAGTGCCTCCCATTGGAGCCTCTCCGTTGTCATGCTGGGTCACCTCATTTGTGCAGATGAAGGTAGGGGACAGGACCACGCTGAGGTTTGTTCACTGTCACCATGGAAACTGCCAGCGGAGTCAGGGTCCTGGACCCAGATGGAAGAGGAGGTCTCCCAGGTCTCCTAAAGGTGACTCCAGGGAGTGTTTCTGCTTGGCTTCCCGACTCAGGCTCAACCATGTGCTCTGTTCTCCCTCAAAATCAGCCAGTGCTGGGAGGAAGCGTGGCCCTGGGGACGCTGGGTTTCCTGGGGCGCTTCCCCTCTTTGGCCAGGCCTGACAGTTCCGAGCTGCGGTCTCTGAGCTGCTGCAGTATCTCTGGTAACTGTCAGGCATCTCCCGGCTCTGCGAGAGACGGCAGGACTGGAGAGAGAACAGGCGGGACCAGGGGACTGGGCAGAACCTGCAAGGGGCAGGATGCGGCACAGCAGGGCCCTGAGGGACAGGGGCAAGGAACAGTTCTGGAGGGCCTTCAACCCATGTAAAGATGGGAGACGGGGACCAGACTCCCACTGTGATGCTCCGGAAGCCAGGACCTCCGACTGGGAAGATTTGGGGGGGACAACGATAAAAGCCCAGGTGCAGGCCTGGGGGTCTGGGCGCAGAGAGACAGGTCTCTGGCTCTGTGCCTTCTGCTGATCCCTTCCAGAAGCTCTGTAAAGGTGACCCCGGTGAGGAATCTGCCCTTACCCCAAGCCCCAACCCGTCTTACAGGCACAAACTCAGGTCTTGGCTTTCCGGCGCCCACTGTCCCCTCCTCCACCTTGTTCCCCATCTCTGTCTAGGGCTGGAGCAGCTGCGTCTGGCGCTCACATCTCCCGGGTCCAGTCTGGCTCAGTACCAGGCTTGAGGTCGTGGTAACAGCTGCAGATCCTGGGCTCCTGTGCATATCCGTCTGAGGCCACCGGAGGGAGCTGCTGAGTGCTAGAAACCGGGCTGGGACTGGGGCTTCAGGGAACTGAACAGGTGTAGGGTTGAGAAATGAGGTGTGTCCGATGCCTTGGTGTTCCTGAAAAATAAGGTGTCCTAATGAAGACTTCTGAACAATTCGAGAGTAATGTTTGAGATTAAATGAGCAAAAGACAGCTTTAAAGCCATCCTGAATGTGACAGTCATTCTCTGTTTCTATAGTTTTTGCAAATGTGTATTGTTTCATGCAATCATTTTATACCAAGTGATACTGTGCCATGTTAAAAAAAAAAAAAAAGCCATCCAGTATTGTAGATAACTGTGACTGAAGGAAATGCAGGTCACAGAGGGAGATTAGAATAGAGAATGAGAAACTACGTCTTATGAATGTCTAAAGACCGTTTTCACAGGTGCAGAGAGGCAGTCTGTTGGATCTAGTGTTGGCTAAGAATCATTAAAACTTCAGGGCATGGCTTAGAAAAGAGCCCCAGGTTTAGAGATGTGGGAAGTGAAGATTTTTCTGTTAAAGAAACATGGTAAGATGGACTCAAAGGCTAATGGCTATGGTAGGGTAGGGTTGAGGGGTGATTTCGTTATGTGCCAGAATTTGAACTTGAAATTTTCCAGGACTCTAGTTTATTCTTAGGAACTTAACTCTCCATGATGAGAAGACACCAATTAAAACGGAACACTGGAACCAGCATTTAGTTCAAAATACATCCATGAATTGCAAGAGAGCTTTACAATATTAATGGAAGTCAAAGAAGAAAAAAATCATTTTGGGGGGAGAAACATGCAAAAGACTCCTTCCAAAACAGAGAATGCGGTGAAAATGAGTAACGAAGATCAAAGGAGGAGAAGTTGTATAAAAAAAATAACTCAAGTACCAGAAAATTAGTACTCCTACAAACCCAGGCAGGTAACTCAGGAAGAAAACCATGGCTTCTATGTTGCAGCTCAAGTTCTTTCTAGGGAGATGATACAAGCTATAACCTGTGGCTGGCACTTGATGCATCCTTTTTAAATTAATTATTTTAACTGGAGGCTAATTACAATATTGTGTTTTTTGCCATACATTGACATGAATCAGCCAGGGGTGTACATGTGTCCCCCCATCCCGGACACCCCACCCACCTCCCTCCTCACCCCATCCCTCTGGGTTGTCCCAGAGCACAGGCTATGAGTGATGCATCTTTTTAAAGCCATTTTTTAGAGCAGCTTTAGGTTTGCAACAAAACTGAGAGTGGAGTACAGAGATTTTTCAAATACTTCCTGCCCACCCTACATGCATAGCCTCCGTGATTATCAACACCACTCAGCAGACTATTACATTTTCTATGAAGAATGAATCTACACCAACACATCATAATCACCTGAAGTACAGTTTATCTTCGAGTTCACTCAACGTATATTCTATGGGTTTGGGACAGACGTATAATGGCATATATCCATCATTATAACAGCATAAAGAATATTTTAAAATCCTTAAAATCTTCTGTGCTCTGCCCCCTGCATTGGGAACTCCAAGTCTTAGCCACTGGACCACGGGAGAAGTCCCATGTCTGACTTCAGTGTCTCTAGCGCTCAGTACATAGCAATGTGTATTTGGTGAATAAATAAGTGACTGATAAAAATGAGTTTGATAATCAACTCCTCCCAAGTCACTTTCCTGAGGAAGCCATCAGTTTACGGGTGCAATGCCTACTATCCACTCAGTTCTTATTTTTATTTTGACACACATTGTTTCATTTAAATCCTACAACGATGATGCCAGGTAAGCATTATATTCCTATTTTACAGAGAAGAAAACCAGGATTCAGGCTATTGAAGCATCTTGCCCAAGTCAGAATTGCTTAACCAGAAAGGGTTATCGCCACCTTTCCAGGAAGAACAAGATGGTGGTAAGGCATCATCACTGCGCCTGGAGAAGGGGCAGAAAGAAGGAGTTGTGTATCCCTAGGGTATTGATTATTTCCGACCTTAGGGTGCAGTCCCAGAGCGTGGACACACAGTTACTCTGGAATCAAACCTAAGTAAATAAAGTGAAAGTCACTCAGTCGTGTCCCACTCTTGTGACCCAAACTTGGACTGTAGCCCACCAGGCTCCTCTGTCCATGGGATTCTCCTTCTCCAGGAGATCTTCCTGACCCAGGTATCGAACCCAAGTCTCCTTCATTGCAGGCAGATTCTTTACCAACTGAGCTATGAGGGAATCAAACGTATTTGGAATCTAAGCCTGGACACCGACTGTTCCTGGTAACCGGGGATTCCTTGAATCTCCCATCAGGCACAGATGGGACAAAGATCTTAATGTGCCCCTGTCATCCTTCACAACAAATTTAAGGCGACAGAGTAAGAAAGCTAAGATGTTGTTCCCCTATTCCCTCTCCCCCCCTTTTTTGGTCCCTTCCAATCTCCTCCTGGGGCTGGAAGCCCAAGGTGAGCCTTATCACTTCCACTCCTACCCCGTCACCCCCGCCCGCTTCCCGCCCACTGCGGGGTCGAGGGACTTTGCCTACGTTACTTCGCCCTTCAACTCATGGCGCACTTGCAAGCCCAGTCTCCTCCCTTTCTAGACCTGCTTCCCATGAGCCTCTGCTTCTGGCCCCCAGAGGGCATGCTCCCTACCCAGCAGTCCTTGCGCGGCCCGGCTGAGCGGACAGGCAGGACTCCAAGATGGCGTCAGTCGGTGAGTCTCCGGGTCCATTTAGGGCTACTCGGGTGGAGGCAGGAGTCGGGGTTTGGGGCCCAGTGCCCAGAGTCGCACAGGGAAGAGAGGGACAGAGTGCAGGAGCCGCCTCCCCTTCGCTCAGGACCTTCGCCGCGCCCTCACTTGAGGCCTACCGGACCCTCTGTTCAGGGTCCAGCGCCGCCCGGCCCTCCTCCTCTCGCCCAGCGGTGCCTCCCGGCTGCCCAGAGCCGGCGCCGCTCGGCTGCGGCGGGGAGGGCGACGGCATCCCGGCGACGCGCCTCGGGGCCGGGGGTGCGCGCCTCTGACCACCCTCCTCTCCTCGCTGAGGAATGGCACTCTTATCCATGCTCTGGCAGTTTCTTTGCACCTGAACCCTCGTGTTAAGCGGAAACTCAGATTCAGTTCCCACAGGAGCTATGCATGGGACAGAGCCTGACGCCACGGAAGGGTCGACGCTTGAGTGTGTTGAATAGGCTTAGAAAGGTGAAGTGACCTGCTCAAGGTCACTAGTGGTGAGTGGGCTGAGCTGGGATTCAAACCTAGGCTTCCGGGGACTTGTGGTAAACGGAGCTTTTAATCACACAAGTGACCGTGTGACCATCAGCCTTTTCGATGATGTGCGTGTATAAATCTCTTCACTCACCAGACTGTCCACACTGATTTTTAAAGAAAAACTGAAACCACCATATTTTAGCTCTGGATCCTCACAGTAACCTTGTCAGGAGGTCAGTGCCGGGAACGTTGATCCCATTGTAAAGGTGAGGAAAGTAACGGGTCAGAGATGTGGTATGGCTTGCCTGTGGTCACACCGCCTGATAATGGCAGAATTCTGACTCGGGTCTGTGTCTTCCCTCAGTGTCTGTATTCTTAAATGTCAGCCTGGAGACATGAAAAGGGGGTCAAAAAAGATGATCACGATGCTTTTTTTTCATCTGTAAGAACGGGCATGAGAATATTTATCCAGGGTGCTTGTGTTGTGTAAACAGGACAGCATGGGAAAAGGAACCCTTGAGTCTTGGTTTCTTATTGTAGCAGAGAGTTGTGGAGCGCACTGTGAGGTGCTCGGAACACTGCCTGGGCCACTGTTGAGTGCTGCCATCCGGCTTTCCCTGCGTGACCTTTGGGTGAGGTCATGTTACATCTGGCCCATCAGAGTCACCCAGGTGAAGGGATTGGAGTCCATGTACTGATGAGCTTTTAGGTGACATCTGTCACCAGAGCAGAAAGCCAGATTTCAGTATCAGATAAAGTGATGGGAGTACCAACAGTGATAGATGAGATCTGGGTTGATAGAGTGGCCAATCAGCTGGATTTCCAGTGGCCTATTTTTTGTATGATCTGTGAACCAAGAATAGTTTTTATGTGTTTTAAAAAATATTTGTTCAGGGACTTCCCTGGTGGTCCAGTGGTTAAGGCTCCGTGCTGCCACTGTGGGGAAGGGGTGGGGGGGGTGGGGGTTTGGGTTCCATTCCTGGTCAGGGAACTAAGATCTTGCCTGACTTGCAGTGCAGCATGTGTGCATAAATAGTTTTTTTTTTTTTCTTTTTTTAAGACTATATTACAGAGACCTTGTGTGACCTGCAAAACTTAAAACCTTTCACTCTCTGGTTGGATTTAGCACACAGAAGACACTTATGTCTCTCTGTGTCCCTCCATATAGGTGGACAGTATGCTTTTTGAAGTCATAAAATCAAGTCAAGTGGTCACCTGCCCTCCCAAGAACCTGTGGTCCTTTCTTAACCTTCAGTGAAATTCTGTCATGACCAGAAACTGTGTGTGGGGAACTCTCACCTTCAGATAGCTCACAGACAGGCAGGAAAACAGATAATAATAATTCCTATTTACATAGTACCTGGAGCTTAGTAGCAATGTAGGTACTATTCCTACTTTATTTTACAGAAGAGGAAACTGAGGCACAAAGAGGGCAGTAACTTGCCTGAGGGCACACAGCTTCAAAGAGGCACTGAAGCCAGAAGCTTTGATGGCAGAGTCTGCTCTGTTCATCCCCACGCAGCCAGGAGTGTTGGGGGGGTGGGGGCGGGCAGTATGCGGCCAAGGACTAAGGCCTTTGTGTTCTGCTGAGAGAGAAACTCTTGGAGTGAGTGAGTGTACATGCATCTCTGAGGAATCTGATGGTCTCTTGGAGTTTTGTGATGGTGCTGTACTTGGCTCTCCTTAAGGCGTGTGTGTGTGTGTGTGTGTGTGTTTCTTTGCTTATACATTTCTTGGTTTTGGTTACAGAAATGCTCTTTTCTTCATAGTACAGATACATAACTCTTGGAGCTACTCTCCATGGGGTTGCAAAGAGTGAGACACAACCGAGTGACTAAACCATTACACAGACACATGAATAGGAAGAAAAATGAACTGTTGGCGCTTTTCCTCCTGTGATGTGCCAAGGCACTTGTCAGCCCCTGAACGAGAATGCAGGACAATGTGAATGTTTTCAGTTTGTGTGAATGTACCATTAAGCCTGACGATGGCCCTTGCCCTTGATAAGAGTTCACGGTGGGATTCCCCTCTAGTGAACTCTCAAGGTTAATCCTTAAGGAGCCCAAGCCTTTCCTTAGATCCTGAAAATGGAGAAGAAACCTTGGAATGGTTAAATCTGACTCCTCTTGGTCATCTTTAATAAGCAGTGCCTCTTGACTCCTTGCTTTGAAGAGTACGCCTGCCAAACAACGTTTTAAAGTTGACGTCTGGGAAAAGAACAGCGGAAAGGCCATTCCCTCCTTTTATAAGTGTTCACAGGGCCAGCCTCTCCCTGGCCCCTTTCCTATGTTACTCTTAAGCCCAGAGATGAATATAGTATGGCCTCAAACAAGAGCCCTTCCTGTGTCCAGATTCTCACTGGGAAATGATCTGGGGCCCATGGGGTCTCTGGAATGGCTTTTACTAAGTCATTTGACGTCTGTGGTTTGAGGTGGGAGTCAGATTGCCTTCAGGAGCATGGGAACCAGTCCTGAGGTCGAGTTGTGCCTCCGGCCTGCAGGCTCTCTGCCTTTGTTCAGGATTCGCCAACTTCTCTGAGTCAGTTTTCCCCACTCCTCCTTACAAAATAAAGGCATCCATCCTCCATCTCTTTTTCAAGGCCCTTAGTTCTTTTTTTATAGTTATTCCTAGCAGGCTGTTATTCAGGATCTTGTTCTGCGATACATAGACTCTAGCTTAAGATAATATATTTGTGCCGGGGTCCAGCCCCGGTGGATCCAGGGTAAGTCGAAGATGGGGACGGAATTGGTATCCTAGGAAAAAACTTAATTACAGATATAGAGAAATTAGAAACGGATAGTGTAGTAGGAAAATTAGTGGAGGAAAAAGAGGCTGAATAACTTGGTTTATGTGGAATAGCATCCATGCTTCAGATAGGAATTCAGCCAGAAAAACGGGGAGCAAGAAAGAAGCGACATGAGGGAATCAGTCTTTCCAGAAACTGATCCCCTTTCTTTATTTTTTAGGTTTGCTTATATACCTTTGTTACACGTAGGGATGAATACAGAGTTACGTGGGGGTCAGCAGTCCTGACCTTTATCAAAATCAGGTGCTTTACATAAAAAAGGCCATCATCTTCTGGCCATGAGACCTGCTGACATTTTACGACCCTTTCTTTCTTTATTTTTTCCAAGAGTGTTTTTTCTTAAACCAGGCACCACCCTCCAAATAAAGTTGCATTCCTATAGGGTGAGGGTGTAAGTGAAGTCGCTCAGTCGTGTCCAACTCTTTGCGACCCCATGGACAGCAGCCTGCATCAGGCTCCTCCATCCATGGGATTTTCTAGACAAGAGTACTGGAGTGGGTTGCCATTTCCTTCTCCAGGGAATCTTCCCTACCCAGGGATCAAACCCAGGTCTCCCACATTGTAGACAGACACTTTACCATCTGAGCCACCAGGGAAGGGTGAGGGTGTAGTGAGTTACAATCAAGAAAGGAATTTATTTAACCCAAGGTTAACATGATTAATCTTAAAGGTTAATACTTATTTCTCCTAAATGCTAGTTATATTTATTATAAAGGCAGGGAATATGGAGATTTAGCAGCAAACATCAGCCCAACAAATAAAAACCCTTCACCAATGTTCCCCTTAAGATCTATTTAGTCTTAAGATAGTGATTGTTACATTTTTACATAGCAAGGACACAGTGATTTATAACAAAGTACAGTGATCTATAACAAAAGAGAAAATTAATTAACTCAAAAAGTCTAGTATTGCTAACATCAAAAACTACTATATTTCTTTTTCTATATTCCAAATACATTGATTAATATACTCCCAGGTGCCTAAGGATATGGAGACCAGCTGGCAGTCATTGACTCAACAGGAAGAAAAGCCCTATGCTAATTAAGACTCTCAAAATACTCCAAAACTCTCTGTGCTGTTTATGGTTGAGAGGTAGTAAACAATCATGTGCGGAGTGGCAGGAGTATGGATAATCCTGTCACACAAGCTAGTTTGCCAGCAGAGAGGTGTGACCTGAGACACCCTTGTCACACCCAGGGCAGGGAATTAGCAGCAATTATTGGCATAACAAATGAAAAACCCTTCACCAATATAATTCCTAACCAACCCACTATACTAATAATTTCTAACTTCCCGAAGAATTTGCCTTTAGTTAAGTCCAAAACATCTCGTGACTCTCACAGTTGGGGTGCTATAAACAATCACATGTGGCCAGACGAACCTGTACAGGCAGGCTAGATAACCTTCAGAGGAGTTCGTAAGTTGAAACACTCTTGTCATGCCCAGGAATTTTTATTGACTTGGAGCTGCACATTTACTCCTTCTCTGAGAGAACCGGTGGGGAACAGCCCCCCATAAAGTCAGAGGTGTAGGCGAGAGCATGAAACAGTAAAGTAGATAGACTCTGGTTTTGGGGGTAGATGCTCAGCAACAGGGGGTTTCCTGAGGCTTGATCACGCCTTTGCGTATGCCAAGCCTCATTCCTCATGACCTTTGCCATGGGCAGAGTTCCTCATGCTGGCTCCTGGCATATTTGGTGTGACACATTTACCCATAATATTACTTACGTGCAGCCTCTGTTTAGTGATGTTACTGAATTGAGTTACATTATTGAGTGGTTGACGTGACACAGACAGATGCTGTTTGTGTTACCGGGAGACCCTTTCACTGGGTGTGTTTTTGTGTTGCCCTTTTCAGTACCACTGAAGGAGAAGAAGCTCCTAGAAGTCAAACTAGGGGAGCTGCCAAGCTGGATACTGATGCGAGATTTCACCCCATCAGGCATCGCTGGAGCATTTCAAAGAGGTCAGAACCTTATGGGCATGTGTAAATAAGAGCAAGCCTCTGGGTCTTCAGGTCTTTTTTTTCACCCTGAATTAACTTGGCCAGTTTTAGACCTGTAAGTTATGTAGAGGACAGAGATTGTTAGGCCTCGAATTTCCATGTTTGATGAGTCCTGTGAAAGGCTGGCTTGAAAATATTTCAGATGAGGATATGTTTTCTCTTGTCTGGAATGTGTACCACTGCCTCTGTGTTAAAGAAATGTCATTAAGCCTTAAGAGGAAAATAAGTTGGAAGCACGGGGGGCGCGAGTCTGCGATGCTCGTCTCCCTGCGAGCCCAGACTTCCAGGGTGGACGTTTGAAATGGTCTGTCTTTCGGGTCTGTCCTTTTACAGTGCGTGACCAGGCAGGTGAGTCCTGTGTCATCACGTCATGGGACCTGTGTGGTCGCCAGCCCCCTGGGGGGTGGGCCGGGGGCTCATTGTTTTCCTTTCTAATTTTGACCACCCTCTGCTGTCTTTTGCGTGGTTTCCTCCTGCGCTGAGGCCTGTCCTCAGCTTTGCCCTCTCCCGTTAGAATGTGTCCTCAGAGGAGTGGCCTCCCTCCTGTTTGCAGGTTACTATCGGTATTACAACAAGTACGTGAACGTGAAGAAAGGGAGCATCGCGGGGCTCTCGATGGTGCTGGCGGCCTACGTGTTTTTAAACTACTGCCGCTCTTACAAGGAGCTCAGTGAGTCTCTTCTGGATTGCTTTGCCTCTGGTGGGGTCTCCCCTGACAGGGTGGGATTGGTTCACCATCTCATTTAGAAGCCACCCCACAGACAGCTGAAGAATTGGAGGGACCTACCAGAATATGGCATGTTTTAAGCGAGGAAACCATGGCAAAGAGAAAGTGAGGAAAAGTAAGGTGATCGTGAGGTGAAAACATTGGGCGGCGTCCTGTCAGGCGCTGCAGGCGCTGCCGGAGGCTGGTGGGAATCTCGGTTTCCTCTCCCAGCAGCCAGTGTGCAGAGGGCAGTGGCTTGCAGGCTGCAGTCCGCTCTCTGGGCTCTGGCGAAGCGTGGCGTCTCCCATTGAGACCTGAGAGGAGTCGATCTGGTGGGAGAGGCCAGGAAGTGTCGCCAGTGGCCACTCCTGGGCTTCATGGACGGTGTGCGGCCGGGGGCATCCCGAGCAGTGCTGGCCCTGAGGGTGGGCGCATGGGTGGTTTTTCTGAGCGGGAGTGCCTTCAGGGGACAGATGAGCTCCTGATTCAAGCGGGCTGGGGGGCGTCTCCTGAAGGGAGTTCTCAGGAGGGCTTCACGCAGTTTTGCCCGCTGCCCTCCCTGTCGCCCTGTGCTTTCTCCACACCTGAGAAGAACTCTCTACCATTTTGCCTTTGACTCCAGAGCACGAGCGGCTCCGCAAGTACCACTGAAGAGGGCGCACTCTGCATTCCTGACCACCACTTTTACCGGCGCCCCCCCGAATCCTTTCACATCCTAATGGAGAATTAACATCCAATAAAAAAATGACTGGTACTTGGACTGCCTCACTGGCTCAGCCAGTTGCCTCCCCTGTAGCTCCTGCTGCACAAGCTGGGGTGGGGTGGTTGTACAGCTGCCAGAGGGGCCTGGCAAGGCAGCCCAGGGCTTTGAACCTTAAGCTTCAGGATCTTGCCCCAGTGTCCTGGAGGTCACCTAGTGCCCAGTCAACAGTGCTAAGGTGTTTCCCTTCTTTCTACCTCACTTTTGGTCTTTTGTCAGCTGACAGACTCACAGTATAAGGCAGATGCCCTAGTTCCTAAGAATGTCCTCACCTCCGCTGTCTTTCTGCACCATCCTGGGCTATTGGGGTCTCAGGGAACCAGGCGTGTGGGCCCGTCTGGTCCTGGTGAGTAAAGCCTCACTTGTAGGAAAGTCAGCGGGATGACACAAGTGGGAAGGGAAAGCAGAAGTCCCGACGGGAGCTCAGGCTGCTGTGCCCAGCAGCCTCTTCCTTACACTCCACCAGAGTGGAGAATCCGTTTCTTACTAAGGGCTGTGTAGTGAGCATACACACGTGTGGAATATCAAGGGTGAGATGCTATGGCTGACCACCTCCTGCAAGATCTGAAGTTGAAAGAACCAGTCTCCTAACATCTGAGATGAGGGACACCTGCCAGGCAACTGTGTCCATGACCAGGCTTCCAGGACGCCACCCTGACGCCCCAGCGTCCCTTCCTGTCATGTGCTTACTTTCACTAAAGGGAGCACCATCGTCAAAGCTTATGCAGCCAGCAGCAAGAGCCTTCTTGTCATGGAGTCCCTGAAGTAATGAGACACAGCTTACAAAACAAGCTTTAATCAACTTCATAAAAATGGTTCCTGTAATTGAACTCGAAGAGGCCCATTTGCCCCGCAGACTGCAGGTGCCAGTTTCACATTTCCAGGCTCAGAGACAGTGCCTCTCCTCTGGGCCCAAAGTGTCTGACAGTACAGATGCTCGATGGCGCGGGAGGTAGGTGCACAGGTGAACTGCGTGTCTGGAAAGGCTGGCAGCCCCAGCTTAAGGTACACCGTAAACAGGCAGGTGCCCCGAGAAGATGCGCCCAGAGGAACAGGCCATCACGCACAACAGCCTTGGCCCTGCACCCCACCTCAGCCATGGCCACCAGGGAGCAGGGCCCGGCTGAGGCGGCGAGCACACTAGAGCTTGCCCTGAAGGGCCGCCTCGTTCAAACCCCGCCAACAGATACAGCCTCTGGCAGGACAAGGAGGAAGGGGGCGTGACCCGGCTGCAGCTTGTTTAAGCCCAAGGGGAAGGGCTGCCCGCGGTACCCAACTGCTGTAAGCACAAGGCCGTTCCCGCAGCTTCCTCCCTCCTGGGGGTGGTACGCAGGGCCCGAGACAGGAGGCTCTGATACCTCTACAGACATGAGGCCAACCCGAGGGGCCAGACTGGAACACATGTCCCCCTTTTAAAAAGAGATTACAGCAAAACGACAGGGATACTGACAAGACGTAGCCCCAAGAATAAAACCCAGTGTGCCTGCCTGCCGGCTCCAGCCAGAGCTGCACCAGCGCTGGCATGAAGCAGTTACACGCACACTCCCAGGAATGGCCCAGAGCAGCCCCCAGGACGGGGCCCCAGGCTGCTCTGAGCCGGCTCCAGCTGCTGTCACTGTCCGCTGAGAAAGGCCAGGTGCCCCTTGGTGCATCTGTTGGCGTAGTGTCCTTTTTCACCACACTGGGAACAGCGGGGAGGGAACAAATAGAAACGCTGCCTCAGGTGCAGTTCTCACCCGAGGCAGCGCCCCACCAAGCGCCAGGCTGGGGACGGGGACGCCGAAAGTCTGGCACTTGGTGGGGAAAGGGACTTCCAGAAGGCCAAGCGGCCCAGGGACCACAGGCGTAAGAAAGCACATGGCCACGGCAGCCTCTAGTATTCGGGTTCAGGAGCAAAGCCCACGGCACCAGAGCACCCCACCTGAGCAGGGGCCAAGCCCCCTGCACTCGGCCAGTCACTCACCTCTGAGGCACAGTTCTGGGGCTCCCCGGGGACAGGGAGGCGGCAGCGTGGGAGAAGCCCCAGGCTCCTCCCCCAACTCAGGGACTCACTGCGTGGACAGAGGGTGGGCTGCACCCAAAGGGCTCTCCCTCCTATCTCCTGCATACTTGGCTAAACTACCCCTGGGCCAGGTTTGCTCAAGGGATCAGAGAGACGGGAAAATTGATTAGACTTGGGTCAACAGATCAGGTAGAATCTCCTTAAAAACCTAGCACTGAGCCTGGCTTCCTGTCCCTGCTGCTGCTGATCCAGACCCTTCCTTAGTTTTTCATTCTCGTTACTCCTCAGAGAGCAGAAGGGGATTATAAGGAAGGAAAAGGCAGCCTCAACCACTAAACAAGGGGTCGGGAGACAGGTAGGGGCACCCACCCTACACCAGCCCCCCAGTGCCCTCTCAGCCCTCACTTCCTCGGTCTGGGGCTTTGACCTCTTCTATCCCCTGACCCCACAGTCCCCAAGTTCTCAAGCCTGTCTGATCTGCAGGTGTTAAGTTGTGTGCACGAGTGGCCTGTACACACACACAAGTGGCCACACGAGTGGCCTGTACAGCTGCCAGCTGGGCCTTTGGTTGACATCGTAATCAGAGGGAGGGGCTGAGCACCTCCGCTTACAGCACCTGGCACGTCTACTGCCCTCCAGGATTCCCGAGGGGGCTTTAATATCAACTGTGCCCGTGGCAGGAAGGGGTGCTTAGGTTTGTCCCCTAGCCCCGTCTTTCTATGGAAGCTGGCTCTTCAGAGGCCCTGCTGATGTGTCCTGGAGGGGCGAGGTGACAGCGCGGCTGACCCAGGACGCCCGAGGCTCCCCACTACTTGAGAACTGCCTGGTCGGAAGCCATCTGACAACCTCCCCCCTCCCCTCCACTCACCTGCTTCCACAGTCCCCTTTCCACATTCTCCTCACCAGTCAGGGCTCACGCTCGTAAATTTGTGAAGCCTTCCCTACACACGTGGGCACTCCTAACTTTGGTGTCTGGGCACCTGCCTGCCCCTCCCTCAGAACACAGACCCCTCCTGGGAAGGAGCGAGGCAGAGGAGGCGCTCAGTGAGTGTCTGACGGCCATAGTGGCTCAGCCCTTCCTGAAGGCAAGTTCTAGGAACAATATACACGTATAGTTTTTGACTCAGCCCTTCTACTTGTGGGTGCTCCAGACACCAGACGAGAGCTCACCAATGTCTGTCAGGCTCAGCGCTGTTTTTAGCAGCAAAAACTAGCACTACCAACAGAGAAATGGTAAAATTACACAGCCAGTGAAATACACTGGCGTAATTATCTTGACACAGACTCAGAATGTAAGGTAAAAGGGATCAGAGGACACTGTCCACCCGAGGGCCCTATTTACATTAAAATCTGTCCTGTCCTTGTGCTGGTGTGAGTTCAGAAGAGCGCATCTCCGAGCGGAGCCCTGTAGGAGCTGAGTGCAGAGGGCACAGCAAACAGAGCGTGGCGGGCGGATGGCCAAGGCCAGCGGCTGCCCTCAGGAGAGGCGGGGACAAAGGGCAGCACCCACTGTGCGCCCGCCCTTCTGCACCTCTGCAAGTCTTCCCGAGCAGCCTGCGCTACTGCCGTCTTCCATCCAGCCCCCCAGCCTGAAGCCTGCGAACCGAGTCCTGCTGCTCGTTCCTGCTCGCTCACTCGCCGGCGCTTGTTGCCTTCTATACTTTTTAGTCACGAGCTCTCTTCTGGGGAAACCTCATTGTGGGAATTCTGTGTGGGCTGGGTTGAGAATAAATATCTCGAAGCTACGTTACCAGGGGGCTGTTTTAGATTAGAATACTCAGCCTGTGGCTTTTCGGCCCTCACCAAGGCTCAGACTCAAGGAGGAAGGGCTTGCCCACCAGTGACGACCAACTCTGAAAGGACTTTCCTCCCCCACTTTCCACCCAGAGCCAAGAGTGAGACCAGTTTTCTAGTAAGTTTTTTTTAAAAAGCGTGCCCTTCCCCTGAACGTCCCATTGTGTGTGTGTGTGTGTGTGTGTGTGTGTCCTAATCTGATTCCTCACCAGGCCGATGCAAAGCTCTGCCCCTTTCCCTCGGGTGCGCCGTGTGGGGTGTGAGGACCCCGCCTCCCCCAGAGGTTCAGGGCTCACTCGTTCCTGGGCTCTGGAAGACCGCCATCCCTTTCTTGCGTGCGCAATCTGTTCATTCAACAGCAGGGGTTTAGCTGTTAACCTGGCCTTAGTGTGTCGTGGAAGGGGCATGGTCTAGCTCACCAGAGTGGCCCTGTTTTTCTCTTCCAATTAGCAAAAACAAAGATGTCTTCGTTCTTCAACATGAGCTAACTCTGGGGAAGGAGGGGATGGCATGGCCTGTGGAAGACGCCCCCGCCAGCCCCAGGACTCACCTTGTAGCACGTGACCTGCTCCAGCGGCCGGGGTCCTCGGCTGCCCGCACTGCTGTTTTGACTCTGCATGACCCCGATGACCTGCGGGGTTCTCTGCTGGTTGGGAGAAGAGTTCTGACTCGTTAACTGGATCAAGGAGGACGACCTTTGTAATGGCGGATTGTTACTTTGCTGGAAAGAGTTACACAACACGGTTTTACTGCGGAAAACGCGTGCAGGCAGACTACCAATGGGGAGAGGAAACGAGAGGGCGGGCCTCCTCCCGCACGCCCGCGGCCGCGGCCAGCGCAGGAAGGGCTTCCGCGGCGCCCGCTCAGGAGAGCAGGCGGGAGAGAAACGCCTGGCGACGACGGCAGGAGCTGCTGCCCGAAAACACCATGCAGACACACAGAAACGAAAAATAAAAGTGGAAACAAAACACCAGAGAGACAGGCGGCCTCCAGGGCGGCGGGGCGAGGGCATGAGCAGGCCTTACTTTTGTTTGTGAGGTTCTAGCTTCAGGTCAGGATGAACGCTTGGTTCAGCCAGCTGTTTAGAGCCTACACAGCGGGCAACAGTCACAGAAAAGAGTCGGAGGCTGACGTGCTGACCTGCGGTCTAGGGGCTGGGAGGGCCCTCTGCTAGGGAGCACCGGACGGGGCGCCTTGGCGGGGCCTGGACTGCATGGCCACTGCCCGACCCCATGGGACCCTGCCTCTTGGCCCATCAGCGCAGGAGCCCTGAGCTGGGAACGCCCGGCTCTGCTGGTTGGTTCATCCTACACCCGCGGGAGGGTGGGGGTCAGGGGGGCGAGGGTGGCCGCATCCCCTCCCAGCTGCTCGACCTCCAGCACAGACGGAGGGCCAGGCCGGGCCCCGACAGCGGGCTCAGAGTCCAGCCAGGTGAGAGGTGAGGCTTGGGCAGCTCATCGGCCTGCTGAGACCGTGCTGGGGACACCTACCCAGCCTTCCTCCAGGACCCGTCCACCGCCCGTAACCAAACCCAAAGTGCCCTTGGTCTGGGGGGCACTGCCGCAGATTCCCATGCGCTCAGGGCACTTCCCTCTCCTTTGCTCGAGGGGAAGGCCCACTGCGAGGTGGGAGCAGGGCCCCTCACCTAGGAGACTGGAGCCAGCTGGTCCCTCAGCCTCTGTGCCCAGCAGCCCTTCCCACGGTCGGCCCGGCCAGAGAACCCAGCGGCCTCGCTTCTGCTCCCAGGTCTGCTCCCGCCCCGCCGGGCCTCTCGGGCGAGTCTCATTGTGGAGGGAAGGGCCTGCACCCAGCGTGGCAGACATGGGGCTCCCAGACCCACAGGCGAGACGGGAAGAGGAGCCCAGCGGGCGTCTGGCTGCAGCAGGCCGCCCTCCACCTCGAGAAGGTGCCGGCCGCTCTGCCCCCTTGGAGCTTCTGCTGGAACCCGGGTGACTCCCCTCTGCTCCGGCCCCCACCCCCAACCTCCTCTCGCGGTCTCCCGCCAGCTCTCCGGCAGACCCCACACTGGGGCAGGCAGTGAGTGCGCTGTGGCCAGGGCGCTGCCAGGCCCCACAGCACCGCGGGCCCGGGGCACAGTACCTTTGTGGGTGGTTGTGTCTGCTGCGGCAGCGGGGGCTGCTCGGTGGTTCCCATCGGCAGTTCAAATCGAGGGCTGGCCACGAGAGGAGAAGAGGAGGTGAGAGGAGCCAGGCAGGCGGGGCTCCCAAATTCTGGCCCCAGAAAAATCCCAGCCGGCCTCTCGCTGAGCCCAGGGCCACACAAGCTACCAGGACGGAGGGCGGGGGCTGGCACTCAGCTCTGCCGGGCCTCAGGACGGATCTGAGGCATCTGGACTCAGACCCAGCTCTGCCTACACCTAGCTGTGCGCCCCGGTGAGCGGTGCTGAGAGAGAGGAAGGAAACACGGCTGGCGGGCACAGAGGCCCTCCCAGCACACATCCTGCGCTGCAGGGACAGCGTCAGACCTCTGCCCACAGAGTCCTGGTGGACATGTCCTCCCCCTGCCGCCCACACAGAGGAACCCCTGGGTCACCTGTAGGCTCCCGGCCTTGCATCTCGGGAGGGGGACCAAGTCAGAAGCACCAGCCACCTGCCCACCACGTGGCAGTGAGCAGGACATGGCTGCCATGTGGGTGTCAGCAGTGTGGACGGAGGCAGCGAGGGGTGGGGGTGGGCTGACACTACTTTGGGTCCCAGTGCCGCCACCCACGACCACCCAAAGTGACAGATGGGCCCTGAGGCCCAGGGGAGGGGCGCTGGGCCCTGCTGGCAGGAGGACTGGGCTCTAGAGGCCACAGACCTGCCTCTGACCAAGCGCCCCCACTGTCCCCACCTGCCCCCGGCCAGTGGCGGGGCTCGGAGCCTCCAGGTTCCCATGTGTGAAATGGGGACCTTTTTTCACAAGAGGGTCTATGAACCCGTGTCCAGAGAAGCATGAGCCCAAGGCCTTCATGCAGAAGGCCCTGCTGGAAACTGAAGTTCCTTCCTTGAGGGCACAGGTTCTTGGCTTGAGGTCATGTGTGTCTGAGTTTTTCTGGAGTACGGGGACCAGAGTTTTTATCTGAGGCCAAGATGGACTGTGACCCAGTAAAGGTCAAACCCTGGTTTAGGCAGAGCCACCTCCCAGCTCAAAAGCAGCAGTGGCCCCTCCCCAGACCCGGTGATGACACTGCCCAGTGATCAAAGCCCAGGTGGGCCCAGGAGAGACACGGGGGCACGGGGCTGGTACTCACTGCATGAATTTACACGAGGGCCCCTCCGGGCAGAATCCCACGAGGTAATTGACACAGATGACTCTCCGCGTGTGCCGGTGCCTGCACAGGGGGCCTGCAGAGCCGAGCACAGGGCCACTCAGACCATCCTCTCTGCCGGTCAGAGCCCTGCCCACACCACCGCCCGAGGGTCAGAGGGCAAAAATGGCTTCAGATGCTGGCTCTGCCTCCTGTTCAGCAGGGCCGGCAGGCAGGACACACAGCGTCTCAGACACTAGTCTCCCGTCAGAAATCCAGGTGAGGATGCGGTCCAGGGGCACCTGGCCTGGAGAGGGACTTGGGGGTGTGACAGAGCCTCACCAGCCCCCACATGCCTAACACGACGCTTGCAGGAACAGGCGGGACGTGGGCAGAGTGGGGGAGGACGGTTCTCTGGCCGGGGGCCCCGCCACCCCCCACCTACCGTGCTTGCAGAAGCCGCGGTCGTACCACGGGCAATCCTTGATCTTGGACTCGGGGTCGATGTGCAGGAAGGGGCACTCCTTGTTGCTGCACTCCCCTGCGGGGACCAGACAGGCATCCACCTGGGGGAGCTGGACCCAGACCCACCCCTGATTCTCCGGAGGCTGGGGCTGCGGGACAGCAGGGAGGGCCGGGGGTTCCGGTGCCCTGTCCCGGCCCAGTGAGCCCTGAGACCCAGGGCAGTATGTCTCGGAGCCTGTCTCCTGGCCTGTACCTGGGCTGGGACGGTCCTTCCCCCACAGTCTGTGCTGCCTCGAGGGTCACAGACGCTGACAGAGGCAGGCACAGGATACACCTCATCAAACTCGTCAAACAGCTCCCGGCTGCAACCCTCACCCAGAGGAGATGTCCTGGGCATTGTGGGGGGTCCAGATGTGCAAACGCACCAGCTGAGACCAGCAGAAAATTACCGGTCTGCTTTGATGCGCTCTTCGTGTTGGGACAGGGAGAAGGTCTGAGGACTGCTGCTCAGGACAACAGTAGGGAAGCTTTGGGAACTCACAGCTGGGGCCCTCTTGTTGCCGCTTAGTCGCTCAGTCGTGCCCAACTCTCTGACCCTGTGGACTGTAGCCTGGCAGGCTCCTCTGTCCATGGGATTTCCCAGGCAAGAATTCTGGATTGATTCCCATCCAGGAATCAAACCAGCTTATATTGCCTCTACAAAAAAAGCTACAACTATCATTAACAAGCCAGCAGGCCTACCTGTCGGGCTGCTGAAAGAATTAAGTCTCCTCAGACAACAGTGCCCAGCAGGCTTCCAGCCCCCTGCCTGCGGCTAGCAGTTCCGGGGCCAGAGCCCAGCCTCGTCCTGACCAACAGAGCTTCCTCCTGGGCAGCCTCGTCCAGGGCAGAGCCGAGAGTCTAGTTCCGTCGGGGAACACGCCAGCTCCACCGAGCCCTGACCAAGCCCTACCACCCTGGCTTCTCCACACAGCTCACTCGGCTCAGCGGAGGCCACTGTCCCTTGAGCAGAGACGGAGGCAATCTCCGTTTCTCATGCAAAGAGGAGGGCTTCCTGCCACAAGATAGCGCCCCCACCGGCTATTCTTAAGGAGTATTTTAAGGAAACCAGTCCTGAGTGTTCATTGGAAGGACTGACGTTGAAGCTGAAATTCCAATACTTTGGCCACCTGATGCGAAGAGCTGACTCATTGGAAAAGACCCTGATGCTGAGAATGATTGGGGGCAGGAGGAGAAGGGGACGACAGAGGATGAGATGGCTGGATGGCATCACCGACTCAATGGACATGAGTTTGGGTAAACTCTGGGAGTTGGTGACGGACGGGGAGGCCCGGCGTGCTGCAGTTCATTGGGTCGCAGAGAGTCGGACGCGACTGAGCGACTGAACTGAACTGATTACAGACCAGCTCCTACCTGGGATCACACTTCTAGAGAGAAGGCCTCTAGTCACCACTCCAGCAGCAATGGCTGACTAAGGGAGAAGGTTCACGGGGGCAGAAACAAGGCCCCCAGCCAGCTGCCCTGCTCCTGTGCCCACCGTGAGACCCAGATCTGCCTTAACCCCCAAAGTACCCGCAAGTGCTCAGAAAACGGAAGCACTACAGAGACATGGGGGCCGTGAGAGAACCACCCTAAGTTCCCACAACTAAAGGGCCCACTGAAGTCAGCAGGCACCACGGGCGCCGGAGCAGCGGCGCACACCCCGAGTCTCGCACTTGTGGAGCCTCGGGGGCTCCCCACCCCCACCCGGGGAGCCAGGCGGGCGGGCTGGCCCCACGCCTCACCGAACTTGGAGTAGAAGTAGCA
The DNA here is from genome assembly GCA_006410635.1 of Cephalophus harveyi. Taxonomy (NCBI): domain Eukaryota; kingdom Metazoa; phylum Chordata; class Mammalia; order Artiodactyla; family Bovidae; genus Cephalophus; species Cephalophus harveyi. The sequence continues at coordinate 189,987 of SJYT01082633.1, forward strand.
CTCGGGCATCTTGGTCATGTCGTACTCGTGCAGGAACTCGCACTGGTCCCCCTTCTTGCACAGCCCCCGCAGCCAGTGTTTGCACACCACCGTCTTCTCACCACTGATGTGGCGGAACGGGCACATGCCCCCTGCCGGGGAAGATGCGCGTGAAGACCCGGTGCCCCCGCGAGCCACGTGTCCTGGAACGTGGCAGCTGCCCCGGCAGAAGGCGGTGTGATTTCAGGCTGCACGTGAGCACACGCTTCAGGTTTTAATAGTTGTGGATTTTATTGTAACATGTCTTGGGAAAATCTAAAACATCCAATTGAGGTATCACAGGTATTTCTGTAAGACAGAAACTTAAGCCTAAGGGAGGTAGGGAGAAGGGGGGGCATTTTTCTTAATTTAAAGAAGAGTTTTGGTGATATGAAGACACGTCAACATTTGTAGGAGCGGTAAAAGACGGGTTGGGGAAACACACCTAGGGACACCATGAGTCTGCAGAAAGCAGGGCGAACCAGGGATCCAAGAGCCTGTGGATCTGCCCAGGGACAGGGTGGTGGAGGACACCTCGTGGGGATGTAGGGAGCCTGGGTCTCTTACCTTTGCCACAGGCAGCTTTCAAAAAGAATTCGCAGACAGCAGCCCCTGACTCTGAAGAAAGAATGAGAGGTGTCAAACAGGGCGAGGTGTGACATCTGAACACGGGGGTGGGGACCCTTCTGGCCTTTAACCCACAGAGGAGTCAAGGAACAGGAAACAAACCCAATCAAGCAAGGAAAAAAGCTCCCCACTGTAACATCCAGGACCTCCTGTAGGCAAGATGCTTTCCAGGAGTCAGGAGTGGATGGGAGAAGGACGGACGGAGCACAAGGTCACAGAGATTAATTACCCTCTGCCCAGACCTTCCAGAGGGCTGATTCAGGGGCTCCTTAACCCGAGGGCAGAAGGATGGAATGATCTCCTAGGAAGAACAAGCCAGTGGGGACTCTCAGGAGAAACTTGCCCCAGGGAAGAGGCGAGTGCCTTGGAATGTGGAGACGCTATTCTGGAGGGAAGAGAGGGAAGAGCGTCACTGAAGACACCAGAGCAGGACTGCTTTTGGTATGCAACGCCAACATGGAATAATTAAAGGAGCACGGACTTCCGCTCCCACAGATGCAGCAGGCTCAGGTGAGGGGAGCAGGAGAATGAAAGCTGAGCGCTGAGAAGCCAGTGGGGTCCAGGGCTGTCCCAAGGAGCCCAAGAATTCGCCTGCCACGGCCGCCAGAACAAACCGTCTGTGGCTTCTCCGTTTTCTCTATCCGCAGGCATTTTAGGAAACCCATCGACACTATCTCTAAAGACCACTCGCATGCCTCTGCTTGCCAACTTGCAAGAGGCTCACTGGCTAGGACAGATTGAAGGTTACAAGAGTAGGAGTCACAGGGGTGTCACCTGTTTGCATTTCAAGAAAGTCTGAGAAGTCTTACTAATACATTAGAAAAGTACCATTTAAGAGTATTTCTGGGTCTTCATGCTTTACAGAGGTTAAGTTTGTTTCATTCCTTAAAGTCCACTGTCCTGGGGGATCACGTTTTAGGCAGACAGGATAAACGAGTTTGCCTTCAGGACAGAACTGATATGTCTACTTCACATCAAGATGGGAATGGGGACTTCCCTGGTGGTCCAGTAGTTAAGAATCCACCAACTTGCAATACAGGGGACAAAGGTTTGATCCCTGGTCAGGAAACTAAGATCCCACATCCCCCAGAGCAACTAGGCCTGTGCTCTGGAGCGCGAGAGCTGCAATGAGGATTCTGCTTGCCACAACTAGACCCAACACAGCTAGGTAATATTAAAAAAAAAAAAAAAAAGACAGAATGAGGTGTAGGGATGAGAGAGGAAGGGCCGTGGCCTCCCTGGACTCTAACATACTGACCGCGATGCTGGGCAGGCAGCGCGAGTGCTGAGGGCGCTTCCCAAGGCGGAGGCAGCACCTGTGGCCAGGTGTGTCCTGGACCCTCTCTAAGAACAGGTTTGCTCTCACCTCTGCACCTGCCCTCACAGAGTCAAGTATCTGCTTCCAAGCTGAAGCGGGGCGGAAGGGAGAGAGCTGCGCGGCATGGAGGAGGATGGCCTCCAGCTAGTGCCACTGGCCCAGGCAAAGGCCACATGTGTGAGGGAATGTGCAAACATGAAGTGACCACGTGCATGGACAAGTGTGTTTAAGAGTATCTGAATGTGAGCAGCAGTTTATAAGCCGTGTACAGTGGAGACAGTGTAAAGTAAGGCTGTTTGGATTATGTCTCTGGGGTGTGAGGATTATCTCACATGGAAGTGTGGCCTCTTGAGGGGAATGAGGCTGCAGGCAGAACTGACCAGCCCAGGCACAGGTGGAAGAACAGGGGCCTGTGGCCCACGCCCTCTGGCAGTTACGGGAGACAGCCCAGGAACTGCAGATGGAAAGATCAAGAGCCCTGGTGAGCTCACCTGGCTCCATCTGGAGCTCAGTGGTCTTTGGCAAGTCCTTTTCCCCAACCCAGGCCTCAGCTGGCCCATCTGTGGCTTGAATTCAATGATCTTTAAGAGCCCTCTGAGATGTAATGTTATAGCATTAAGATTTCAGGTACTTCTGGAAAGGAGAAAGGAAACTGCTCCTTTCTTTTAAAGTGCTAGACCTCTCAAGGAATTCCCTGGTGGTCCAGTGATTAGGACTCCCCGCTTTCACTGCCATGGCCATGGCTAAATCCCTGGTAGGGGACCAAGATCCTAGCAAGCCCAGTGGGGTGACCAAAGTAAATAAATAAAAGTCAAGTGCTAGACATCCCGCCTGAGTTGGGGGTGGCGAGGGGGAAGCCAAGAGTCACCGAGTGATGCGGAAGATAGAAGTGAAGGGAACTTAAGTAGCTGCCTGGGTGGATGAAAGACCCAGAGGTGGGGTCCAGAGAAACACTGAGGGATGGGCTCCCAGGAGCGCGAGTCCTAGGAGAAAAATGGAGCTTGAGAGTCTTCTCAAGGTAGTTATGGGAGACAGCCCAGGAACTGTAGATGGAAAGCGTCTCTGTAGGGGGTCTCCTAGAGAGAGGGGGAGGTGGGTCTTTCCCGAATCAAGACTCCTCCGACGGCCCAGTTTTGACGAAAGCAAGAAGAGGGCGCTCAAAGTGGGGCTGGAGGTGGGAAAAGGGGCTATCTTAGTACGTCTCTGTAGCTGGGGAGTGTGTGCCAGTGGGGGCAGGATTTCCAACCCAGAATACCCGCCTTCTTTCAAGAGTTATTCGAACTGCCCGACGTCGCCCTGCCTTTCTGAAGCCTGAGTTGGAAAAGCCCCCGGGAACGGGGGCTCCCTAGTCAAAATAACGACGGGGGGGTTGTCCCAGGATCGGGGGAAAAGGAGTCCCGGGACAGAGCGGGAGGAGCTCCCGGGCGGAGGGAGAAGGCGTCCGGGAACCAGAGGGGGGAGGTCCCGGGGCTGAGGTCCCCTCGCCCGCCCGCCCCGCCCCCGCGCTCACTGTCCATGCCGGGGAAGGGCAGCGGCTGCGCCCCGAGCTGCTGCTCCACGGCGATCTCCAAGTCGAACTTGATGTGGTCCACGCTGGCGATGATTTCCTGCATGGTGGCGGCGGCGGCCACACCGGCCCGGCTCCCGCTCAGGTCCCCGGCCGCCCTCACACCTCTACCCGCCGCCGGCTCAGCGGCACAGGCGCCCCGCAGCCTCGCCCCTCCTCGCTTCGCCTCGCCTCGCAGCCGCTGCCGCCGCCGCCGCCGCCGCCGGGGGGATGCCGGGAGCTCCCGGAGCCCGCGCCGGTCCTTTTCGCCTGTTCAGGCCCGGCCAATGGAGCGCAGAGTGCGGGCCGCTCCGCTAGGCTCGACTAGCCGCTCACCGAACGCAAACCCCTTCCTGCCCCCGCCACTCCCTGGCCCCGTCGCCGACCTCAGTGCGCGACCTGAAACCGCGCCGGGAGTTCGCGACGCGGAGCGCGCGTGCGCGAGATCGGCCGGGTCGCACTGGGAGAGCGCGTTGGGGACGCGGTGCGGCGTGGCGGGTCGGGACTGGGGCCGAGGTGCGTGTTCACTGGGCCAGGCTCCCGGAGTGAGTTTCTCGTTTGACCCTCTCAGGAGCCCGGGCGCCAAGCGAAGGCGGGCCAGAGGGGCTGCGAGGATCGCTGCGAGGGTCGGAGGTGGAGGCCGGTGGAGAGAGGGCTCTGGTCGGCCTGAGGTTTCCCGGGAGGGTCTGGGAAGGGGTGGGTCCCCGAGGGGTGGGTCCCCCGGGGGGAGGACGGCGGCAGCGGGTCTCTGATTCAGGGATTATTAACTCCGGGCGCGTGGAACAACTCGGAGAGGAAGAAATTACACCTTTATTGTCATAAGTGAAACTTGGCACCTTTTTCCTCACCTGACGTTGTCTGTGCCCAAAACGAAGTCGCGATTGCAAATAGGGGTGAGTGTAAATGATGGAGATAAGAGTATCCACAACTGCTACAAACTCCTTTACAGTCATCGCTGCTTCATCAGATCGATAGGACCTTGTTACCTAATACTTGGGAAAGAAGACTCCGTAGTAATATAGCATGAGTTTGTTTTAAAAGCATTCTGGTAGCGATTTCAGTATCAGTGATTACAATTCTGTCTTTTGATTAATGCGTGTAAACCCATTATTTAATGTGGCTACTTGAAAATTTTAAATTACATGCAGGCTCGCACTGTGTTTCCGTTGGAGCCTCACCAGGTGCAGAATGGTCCAGATCGGTAGTTTATTCGGTGCTCACCATCCTGTGCCTGAACCCTGATATCTTGAGATTGGATCATTGCCATGGTGCTGTGTGGGTGATGTTATGGGTAACTGGTTTACAAGCATGGAGACTGAGGCTAGAGCAGCGAGTGCTCAGGGACACAAGGATGGTTTGGTGGAGCTGCAATCTGAACCCAGGCTTTCTGACCTCAGGACTCGTGCCTGTACCACTTACCGGTCTTCTTTCTTTGCGACAACAAAGTTGACTTTCATTGTTTTGCTGACCTATGCCAGGCCCCGGAGGAGAACGCCAGAAATGGACTTCGTGAGGCTTGCTCGGCTCTTCTCCAGCCCGCGCCCCGTGGGACTGTCCATCCTGCACCACCTTGACCCTCTCAGAGCCAGGTGGGCTGGAGACAGGGCCGCAAGGTGGGTTCGGCCAGCGCCAGCAGCCTTCTCCAGCTCTCTCTCTCAGCTGCCCCTCGGCTCGCAGAGCCAGAAGAACACAGGCAGCCTCAGCTCTGACCCCGGCCAGCCCAGCCCCACGGCCACCCAGGAGGAAGGGGAGGAAGAGAGCTTTGGGACTCTCTCCGACAAATACTCCTCTCGGAGAATGTTCCACAAATCGACGGCCCAGCTGTATAACCTGCGGCTCAAGGAACAGAATACTGAAGAAGATGAGGAAGGGGAGCTGGAACCAAAACCATGGCGGGGCCTCAGAAACACCCCTTACTGGTACTTCATTCAGTGCAAACGCCTGATCAGGGAAGGAAAGGTAAGGAAACTGTGGACTCTGCTGCTCCTGACTCCTGCTTCCGCGGTGCCACAGTCTTTTGTGAGGGGCCACCCTGGCGTCCTGGTGGGATGCTCAGGGCTCCTCTCCCCTCTTTGTCTTCATTCCCCCCAGTGCTGCCTCAGGCGACCCTCTAGCCTCCTGGCTTCGTGTGCCCCCTCCTCGATGCCATTCTCATCTTCCTGTTACCAACTCGGGCGTCCCACGGGCTCCCCATCTGTGTGTCCAGCTGCCTCCTCACCATCTCTGTTACACTTACCCTCAGTGGCCTGGAATTCTTGTTCCCAACCTCGATTTCTCTACACTTTCTTCATCTCACTAATTGGTAACCCGGTTTTTCCATCCGTCCAGGCCAAATCCCTTCACCCCAAGTCCTCTTTCTCTCACCAGTTCTGCCTTCAAAGTGTCTCCCATCCTAACTTCTCACAACCCTCCCCCTGAATGCCCAGGCCTAGCCTTCTCCTCCCACCGCCCACCCCCCTCTCACCTCTCCCCCGCCGTCAGCTATTATGACACTTGTCACTAGTCTCCCAGAGGCTCTCTCCACCTCTTACCCCGACGTGGACTTAAACACGGAGCAGTGAGCAGAGAGCAGGTGGGCTTTCTCCTCCCTCTAGCACTCCCCACGTATTCAGTGGCACTGGGGGTGTTCATTTCCTTAGGTGTTGATAATGACATTCCATTTAGGCGTAAAAATCTCTAGGCAGTATATGTTGAAGCTTTCGTGAATGAAGTGATAAAATGTCTGGAATTTGCTTTAAAAAAAAATTGAGTTGGAAGGAGGAGCGCAGGATATTGATGAATCAAAATTGGCCAAACATTAATAGTTGTTGTAATTACAGCTCTCTACTTGTGTGTATTTGAGATTGTCCATAATGAAAAGCTGAGAAATAAAGAGAAGCCAGAGTCCTCATGATAGCATGTGAAGCCTGCAGAAACTACCTCCTCTCCCGCTCGAGCCTCCCTTCCCCGTCTGCCTGCACCTCCCCTCCTTTACTCTCGCCCCTGCAGCCACCCCCAGCTCCCAAGCACACTCCTGCTTCAGGGCCTTTGCACCGGCTGTTCCCTCAGAGAGCCACCTGGGTCCTTCCCTCACCTCCTTCAGATCTTCGTTTACCTGGGCATTGCCTCTGTGCTCAGGGAGGTCCCCCACAGTCGTGGGGCCAAGAGCGCTCATAGGTGGTGGGAGTCTGGTGGGCTTTCCTTCCTGGCCACCACGCAGTCCCCTTGCAGTGGAGCACAGGGACCGGGAGGCTGGTGGCAGAGGCCCAGGGTGCATGTTTGGCTCCTGGGCCGGCCTGGGCTTGAGCTCAGGGAGGGTCGCTTAGCCTCGGTCTCCCTCCCTCTGCTGAGCCCCCTTCCCTGTGTCCTCCCTTCCCCGACCCCTTCCGCAGCTGGCCGAGGCCCTGGACCTGTTTGAGAGGCAGATGCTGAAGGAGGAGCGCCTGCAGCCCCTCGAGTGCAACTACACGGTGCTGATCGGGGGCTGCGGGCGGGCCGGCTACCTGAAGAAGGCCTTCAGGCTCTACAACGACGTGAGCATGGGGCAGGGGGCGGCAGGCCAGGCGCCCTAGAACTCGGGCTTTGGGCCCCAGAAGAGTTGGGTGCAGGTCCTGAACGTGTTCCCTGCTAGTGCATTACCCGGGGTGGACAGTTTCACCTCTCCAGCCTCAGTTTTGTGGTTTTATCTATCACAGGTGACATTACTTGCGGCAGAGTGCTTTATCCACCACGAAGGTGCCCTTTCCATCCGCTTTTCACTGAATGTCCTCCACATCTTTATTATTGTTGTTGGTTACTTATTTGCCTGTCATGTGTCTCCCCTCTAGAAAGTAAGCTCAGTGAGGACAGGCCTTGCCTGTGCTGGTTACCCCAGTACCTGGCCTTAGTGTGCATCTGTGGAATATGTGAACACATACAGAGCGTCCCCCCATCCTCGGAGCTGGGATCACTGTCTTCATTTCTCCAGTGAGGACACAGGCCTAGAGAGATGAAGTGCTGTGTCTAAGGTTACCTGTCTCGAGTGCCGATTTGGAGCTGAGCCCCGCCACGGCCTGAGAGCAGGGCTCTGTGCGCTCTGCGGCAGCTGCTTGCCGCCCTCGGTCAGGTGGCCCTTCTCTGGGAAATAGCGAGTGCTTGGCTTTTACCAGGAGCTTCTCAAGCTCCGTCACCAGGAGGGCTTGCTAAGCAGCGTCAGCCGGGCAGGAGGAGGGCTGGGGAGGCCTGAGATGTGCTACAGGGCCGTGCTGCCGGCTGCCGCTCCAGGGGCCACTCTCCCAAGACAGTCTCCTTGGTAACAGCCTTCCAGTGTGACCGTATCACCCCCGTTTTTCCAGTGACAAGCTGATTGCCCACGACCCCTCAGTTACTAAACATTGGAACTGAGGTTTGATTACCCTTCCTGCCCTTTCCCAGATCAGATCTGTCCCACAGATCTTGACAGTCAGGGCAGCCTGGGCGGCCAGAGGGCAGGGGTGTCAGGAAGGCCCTGCCGTGAGAGCACTTCAACCCCAGGGCAGGCTGCTGAGTGCCTTGGGAAGCATGCTTTCTTGTTTGGTGCCTCTGGCGAGCAAGGACAGCTCTCAGGGCCCTCAGGTTGGGTCGGGGGTTTGGAGAGCCCAGCTCTGTGTGTCGGTCGGCTCTGCCTTTTAGCAGAGTCCTCTCTAGCCTCCTATCCCCATGTCCCGTGTATCCAGCTGACCCAGAGCCACCTCCAAGTTTCTCCCTTTCTCCGCAGATGAAGAAGCGGGACCTGGAGCCCTCAGACGCCACCTACACAGCCCTGTTCAACGTGTGCGCCGAGTCTCCCTGGAAGGACTCCGCACTGCAGAGCGCCTTGAAGCTACGGCAGCAGCTTCAGGCCAGAAACTTCCAGCTCAACTTGAAAACGTACCATGCCCTGCTGAAGATGGCCGCCCTGTGCGCAGACCTCAGGATGTGCCTGGATGTGTTTAAGGTGGGGCCATCCCTTCCTTCCTGCTCCCCACTCAGAGTGAGTCCTGCGAGGCCGGGCTGAGGCTGTGCCCTCTGTGTTCCTCGCGTGGGAAGGTTCAGGCGCCAATGAGACAGCCCCCTGTCGGCCTCTGGGGCTCATCGAGGCGTCCCTGCGGTCAGAGCCCTGGGTGGGACAGGGAGGCCCCCCACCCCGTGAGGGCGGGGGGTGTGTGTGTGCTGCCAGGTCCCGCTGAGGGCGCTCGCTGGTGAGATGCACAGCGCTGAAGAGGAATCGGTGCCCACTGGGGCATCATTCCAAAGATCTCACGAGGCAAGTCCTGTGGCCCCCGCTTCACCGATGAGGAAACTGAGATGGGCGCCTAATGCTTCCCACATTTGCACAGCAGGCCCGCGGTGAAGCTGGGACGTGAAGCCAGCTCTGGGCAGTTCCAAAGCCTCGTGTGCACGGGTTAAGAGTGGCTCCTGGGTGGATCTCCGTGCAGGGGCTGCACAGGAGTGATAGGAGCAGAGCCAGGAAGAGAGGCCTGGGAAAGCGGGAGCGCGGGCCCCGGGGACCTCTGCTCCGCGGCTGCTGCTGAGCCGGCCCACGCCGGATTCGGGCCCCACTGCTCAGGATACGCAGCCCTGGGCCTGCCGTGGGGTGTCTGTCGGGCCTGAGCCAGGCCCAGTGCGCCTGAGTCTGGGCCTCGGCTCTCCTGCAGAGTCCTAGCAGGCCCGCTTCGTTCCTTCCCCTAGGAAATCATCCAGAAAGGTCACGTGGTCACAGAGGAGACCTTCAGTTACCTGCTCATGGGCTGCATCCAGGACAAGAAGACTGGCTTCCGGTATGCCCTGCAGGTCCGTCCCCCTGGCTCTGCTTCCTGTCACCCGCTGCCCTGCTCGCTCCCCCTGCACGTGCCCGGGCTGGGGGCCAGTGATGACTCCGGGTGCACTTCTCGAGCACCTGCTCCTGCCCCGTGCTGGGTGTTTTTATATTTGTGATCTTCTGGCCTTCCCAGAGCACACTGTTCCCCGAGTTTTATAGATGGGCACACAGCAGGCACTCAGAAAGTGCAGCTGAAGCCAACCCTTAAGTTGGCCTGGACTCTTCCAGAACCTGGCCTCTCTGGCCGTTCCTCCCCTGGGAGTAGGGAGAAGGGCTAGGAGAAGCAGAGGGGTGGAAGTGCGACACAGTTTGGGGTGAACCAGGAAGGGAGGTGGGCTAGTGGTCTACCTGCCACCGCAGGAGACACAGGTGTGATCCCTGGGTTGGGAAGATCCCCTGGAGGAGGGGGTGACTATTCACTCCAGTATTCTTGCCTGGAGCATCCTGCAGACAGAGGAGCCTCGCGGGCTACCGTCCATGGGGTTGCAAAGAGGAGACACAACTGAGCAAGTAACACATGCGTAGGAGGGGAGGAGGGTGCCTGGGTGGTGTCCGGGGCTCCCAGGTTCTTGGGCCCTCATTTGCCCAGAGCCTGGAGTCTCTGTCACGCCCCATTTGCCCACTGGTTGCTGCTCCGATGCCTGCTCTGCTGAAGGCTCTTCGGAGAGGGGGCTGGGATCTGAAGGCTGCCTCTCCTCGGCAGGTGTGGAGGCAGATGCTGAGTCTGGGGCTCCAGCCGAGCCGGCACGGCTACAACCTGCTGTTGGGGGCAGCTCGGGACTGCGGGCTGGGGGACCCGGCGGTGGCCTCAGCGGTGCTCCTGAGGCCCAGGGAGGAGACGGCCCTGCTCCAGCCCCTGGCTGCGGGGCGGCGGGCCAGGAGGAGAGCCCAGGTGGGGGCGGACCGCAGCCTGTCAGCCAAGCTGCATGTGGAAGCCCTGGAGAGGCAGCTGTTTCTGGAACCTTCTCAGGCACTTGAGGGGCCTCAGGAGGCTAGAGCCCCCGAGCAGGCCCAGTCTGGGTTGGAGACCAAGGCGGAGCCCAACCACATGGTGGGCCTCACCTCTGTGGCCCCAGAACCACCTCCCTGGGGGCTGGAGGTCAACCTCCTGACCCCGGGGGCGGCCCCCTTGGCTGTGGTTTCCTTTGGGACCGTGAGCACCCCCGCCGACAGACTGGCCTTGATGGGGGGCCTGGAGGGCTTCCTCGGCAATATGGCGGAGCACGGGCTTAGCCCTGACATCAAAACCCTCACGCTGCTGGCGGAGGTGGTGGAGCCAGGGAGCCCCGCAGAGTCCTCGCTGCTGGGCATCCTGGACGCGCACGGCGTGGAGGCTGACCTGACCTTTTTCAACACGCTGATGAGGAAGAAGAGCAAGCTGGGCGACCTGGAGGGGGCAAAGGTGAGGGGCTCGGGGGAGGAGGCACAGGGCTCCCTCCTCTCCCTCCTCCCTGGACTCTCTCCTGCACGTGTCAGTCATTCCCGCCAGAGGTGGGCAGTGCGCCCAGAGCCCCTGTTCCAGGCCTGGGCTTGGGTGACAACCGGGAATCGAGTGGTGGACCAGCCATACCCCCAGCCCTCCCAGGGGGGCTCCCAGTGATGGGGGCAGACCCCAAACAAGTCCTTGCACTGACGCGGCGTTCGGGGACACGTGGCCTGAGAGGCTGGTGGTTCCTGAGGCCCCACCCTTCAGCCCCCACACCGCTCCCCCCCGCCAGCCTCCGTGACATCGCCCACTGTCACACTCACTTCGCTTGATGCTGTCCTGAGTTTTACATCATCTGTGTCTTCACTGACCACAGCAGGAAGCTCTGCCGCCCATGGCTTTACCCGTGTCACACACGGGGACACCAGGTTTTGTCCATTCGTGTGTTTCTGTGTGCTGCCCTTTGTGCCAGAAGCTCTGACCTGGGCTCTTACGAGCGTCAAAGATGACAGAGCAGCCTCTGTCTTCAGGCCCTCTGTGCCGAGCACAGCTTTCTCTCGAGCCCCTCCCCGGACCCGCCCTGACCCAGCCGGCCTGAGCAGGCATCCTCTTCTCCTCTTACCCGGGGCTCCCTCGGCCTGCACTGCACACGCTGTCGTCGGCTTTGTCTCCGGCCCTGGACTGCAGGACCGCCATCCCGAGGCCCCTGGTGCTTGATCCACGTCCGAGTCCTGAGCGCAGGGTGGATGGTGGCCGGTCAAGGAGCAGGAGGGGCCGGAACACGGGGATCCGCAGGAGAGATGGCCTGCTGGGGACCAGCAGGCAGGGTGTCCTTGCAGAGCAGCTGAATCCGGGGAGCCGGGCAGTGAGATGCTGGGCAGGACCCCCGGCCTCGAGTGCTGGGCCGAGGCCGGCGCCCAGGGTGGTTAGCAGGGGGAGCTGCGAGGCCTCAGAGAAGAGCCGTGCCCTGGCAGCTCCAGCACCCAGCTGCAGGCCTCACCGGGGAAGGCTCTCGCCGCGCTGGTGGGTCACAGTTCACAGTGACACCGCCCCTGTCCCCACAGGCCCTGCTGCCCGTCCTGGCGAAGAGGGGCATTGTCCCCAACCTGCAGACGTTCTGCAGCCTGGCCATCGGGTGTCGCAGGCCAGATGACGGCCTGCAGCTGCTCTCGGACATGAGGGTGAGTGGGCCCCGCCTGCACAGGCCCCGGAGGTGAGGGTGGAGGACGTGGGGGCCTCCTGAACCCCCAGGCCTGTCCTCAGGGTAAGCCGCGGGGGAGCAGGGCAGGGAGAGTGGGGTCTCGACCTTCAAGTGAGAAGGGTCATTAGTCCATTTTGGGCGAAAGGAGACCCTGGTGAGGGGCCGCAGGCACGGACACTAAGCCAGGGGTGCTCTCACTGAGGTGTGGCCGTGAGGTGAGATTGAGGGAGTGGATGGCTCTTGGCCCCAACCCTCTAGGGGCATGGAGGCCGTGATGGAGCAGGGAGAGCCAGAATTTTCGGGGGGCAGGTGTGCAGTGAACCCCCAGGAGGCATCTCCTGCCCATGGTTTACTGCCTGAGTGCGTTGATCTCAGAACAACCCTCTGCTCTGTCTCCAAGTTCTTCAGGGCTGAGAGGGCAGGGCCTCCAGCTGCTTGGGATGGAGCGTGTGGAGTGGGGTCCAGCATGGTGCCGCTGCGAGCTCCTGCCTGCCCTTCTCGCCCCTGGGGGCTGCTCTGCAGAGCAGGCCCGGGCAGCAGGGTGGCTCCCCAAGTATGAGGCGCCCCACGGGCCGCACTCTCCCAACTGCCGCCATCCTCTCGCTGAATGTTCCAGGAATCCCAGATGAGCCCCAACGCCCACATCTACAGCACCCTCATCAACGCGGCCGTCAAGAAGCTGGACTATGCCTATCTCATCGACATCCTGAAGGACATGAGGCGGAACAGAGTCCCCGTGAATGAAGTGGTCATCCGCCAGCTGGAGTTCGCGGCCCAGTACCCACCCAGCTTTGACCGGGTGAGCGCACCCGGCTCTGACGTGCCCATCATCTCCCTGGCTGGCGTCACCTTCATGGCTGCCCGACCTGTGCTGACCTCCTGGGATTGGCATCCTCTCGCTTTACACTGTCCGTGGCTTCCCTTGGGGAGGATCCCTCACTCCTCGGACCTTAGCTGGCCGGTCCTTGTCCACGTGACTCATCTCCCATCAGGCCGCTCTCCCCTTGGCACCCTGTCAGCTCCCGGCCCGTGGTCACTTCTAGCTAACACCAACCTCTTCCATGCCTCTGGGCTTTCACGTTCCTGCTTCCTTCTCATCCCATTGGTCCCAGCTCGGGTGGCTCTTCCTCAGCGGGGCCCTGCTGGCCACCTCCTTACATCACGGCTCCTCTTCATCCTGTTTCATGGCCTGTACTCACACGTACTCGTGTGTGACTCACTGTAAGGAGAGTGAACACCCCTAGAGGAGGGGACTGTCTGTCTTGCTCACCTGGGTCCCGGGTCTCTGCCCATCGTCGGGTGCCTGGCACAGACTGTTGTTTGTTGAGTGAATGGGGATGGCAGGAGAGTGGTGACATAATGTTCTGTAGCGGCTACTTGTCTCCTTGCTGTTCTGAAGGTGTCAGGCTCTGGGGTTCTGGTTTTGAGGTCTACTGCGTCAGGGTCTGTGGCCTAATGGGTAGGGAGCAAATCAGTGAGGACACACCAAGCCACGGGGCTGGGGTCAGGGACGGCTGTGCAGGGAGGAGGCTGAATGCCATTGAAAAGAAGGCTTAGTAAGAATTAGTGCGACGGCCGTGGAGAGTGTACCGGGCAGAGGGTGGGGCTGGGCATTTTTGACCGTCTGATGGTTTGTTTTATTGTCTTCAGAGTTCTTTACGTACTCCATAGACTAGGCTTTTGTTGATTCCATATTGCAAGTGTCTTCTAGTCCTTCCATATTGCAAAGTCCTCCATGGAGGACCCACTAGGGGTCTTCTCGGGTTCAACCAAGAGTCACCAATTACCACAGGCCCAAACCTTATTGTATTCACTCATACGTTCACACTCATTCATGATAGGGAGCTTGTGTCTGTTGTCAAATTTTTGCTGCACGAACTTTCAAGCTTTTTCAGATACACGCTCACAATTGCTCAACCTTTTGAATCAACTCGTGTATCATCATGTGGTAGCGGTGTTTACTTCACGCGTCTTTTTTATCTATGTGCTCCTCTGTCAGCTTTCTCTTGCTATCTGCCTGGCGTGTGGTTTCCTTTTCTTTGTCCCACCTCCTGAGGCCCTCGCAGCATGCAGAGGTGACAGTCGGGAGGGCGCCAGTGCCGGGGCCCAGCCGGAGGTGCTCAGCAGCGGGGGCGGGGCAGTGCACCCGGCGAGCCTCGCTCTGGGGGGCTGGGGTTCCACCCCTGGCTCGAGGGGCTCCGCAGCACAGACTTATAGGAAGTCTCTACTCCGTGTTGAGCAGCTTCTCTGCCCTTTTCCTTTTCACGAACTGGAAGCAAGAACAGCTTCCCTGAGGCCTGAGCCACCGGCCGCGGTTTGGGGTCCGCTGGAGGTAGCAGGCAGAGTCTCATTGTGGCCCCTCTGAACTCCATGCTTTTCCAATTACAGTACAAGGGGAAAAACACCTACTTGGAGAAGATTGATGGCTTCCGGGCTTATTACAAGCAGTGGCTGAAAGGGATGCCAGCGGAGGAAACACCCCACCCGTGGCAGAAGTTCCAGACGAAACCAAAAGGAGACCAGGACACCGTCACCGAGGCTGATGTGGACAAAGGCACTGGGGGCAGGTGAGGAGGAGGTCCTAGGGGACCCCCAGCAGAGCCGGAACAAAGTGCACAGCCTTCACGGGGCTCGGTGGGAACCCCAAGAGTCCCCTTCACACAAAAGACACTGAACGTTCCGGGGCAGCTGCAAGCACAAGGGAAAGTCCAGGATCAGAGCTTCAACTTAGGCATCAGTCTGAGGACGAATGCTGGCCCAGGTGCCCAACAAGTTCATGGCAAGTGCCAGAGCAGCGTGGGCCACCTTGGTCCATCATCTCAGGCCATCCCCGTCTGAGGGTGATGATGAGGAGGGTGAGTTCGCTCCAGGTCACATAGCACGGATGAGGAGTCGGGATCGAGTCCTAAGGGCGACTAGTCTCCGGGGCCTGGTGCTGTCCCCCTGGGTGCCAGACCGCCGGCTCTAAGAAGGGACGCAAAGCCCAAAAGGTTTAGTTTTTTTTATTTCTACAAATCACAGCTGATAAACACCAAAACCTTCCCACAGAGAGACCATGCCCCTAGTCGGGCCTGGGGACCGCTCTGAGGAAGAGCTGCTCCCAGGAAAGGGTGGCGTGACGGGCGGAGTCCTGCGCGGCCCAGAGTCCGGGGTGGGTGGAGGTCGGGGCCCAATGCTCAGCCAGAGCAGCCCCGGCAGCCGCAGTGCGTGCACTCGATGATCCGGCCCTGCGGACAGAAGACCCCTGAGGCCCCGCGCCCACACGCGGGAGCCCCCCCCAGGGGAAGCGTGGCCACGGAACACCCACTCCTCACGGACCCTGCAGACAGAGGACCCAAGACCCTGCGCCCACAAGCAGGAACCCCCCAGGAGGAGGCGTGGCCATGGGACACCCACTCGCCACGGACCCTCCTCAGAAACCCTCTGTGATGGTGCGGGATGGGGAAAATTCGGCTCCCTTGTGATGATGGGAACAGCTGTTGTTGACAGTTACATCTCTATGAGGATTTAACTTATACAAATTCAGTGTACATACTTGCTCCCCAAGAAAAAAAAAAAAATCTGAGTGATTCCTGTTATTCTGTGAAGCAGGCATGACACACTCTTCAATGAGCTGGAGGCAACTGGGCTGCTGCTCTTGGGGCTCAGTGCCAGAGGCCTCACAGTCTCCTCTGGGCTGGGGAACTTTCTAGTAGGGGTGTGGGGAGAACAGGGTGTCCTTGAATCTGTATGATGGCAGGACAGTTGTACCCCGGGCCAGGTGTGTGGTCTAGTGTCCAGCTGAGGGCCTGCCCAGTACAGAAAAGGGGTTTATTCTCCGTTTCCCTCTTTTTTGGAGAAGCAAAACTGGTCTAAGGAAACAGGATCCAGTGGTGAAACGCAACATCTGTTCTGGGCAGCATGCCATGGGGCTCCTGCAGCTCTGCCCCTCTTCCCCCCGGCCCCCGACCTGCAGAGCCTCCTCAGAAGGCAGCCTGTGCTCGCCCTCCACTGCTCCGCACACCCATCCTGAGCTTACAGGGGACTCGGGGACAGACCTGCCTGCTGAGCTGAAGCCCGTGGGCCAGAGCCGAGGCTCTCCACAGAAGCTAACCAGTGCTGCAGCCTGAAGGGACCGTGAGAAAAGAGGGCATCTGGCCTGACCTCACTCGCGGGCAGCTGAGGGGCTGTACTCACAGGCTGCTAACAGCCCAGTGACCCTCCTCTGCGCCTGCTGCCGCTCCCCTTCAGGGGCGCCTGCGCACGGAGCTCACCACTGCATGCCCAGCACCGTTCCCTAGCTGCCCCGAGAGTTCTGGCACAAAATGCAGTGAGGCTCAAGTTGAAGTGTCACTGGGAGCAACAGGAGGCCGGGGGAAAAAAGAGGGATGAAGCCCTGCTGCCTGGCCCACCCTCCCCTGGCTTAGCCCTCCCAGCCACGCTGGGGTGGGGGTCATCACCAGCATTTCCTATGTGAGGATAGGAACCAGTAACGTGCAGGGCACGGATCCCTGACCCGAGGGGCTCCCTCCCACGGGGAGGGCCCACAGAACACCCAGCCATAAGACAGAACATAAAACCCGTTGTGGTCAGCTAAACGCTCAACTGTCAGACAGAAGCAGGGGGTGGCCTTACCACTTCCAGCTTGCTTTTGGGGACCCGGCAGATGCAGTTTGTCCCAAAATTGGTGTCCCGTGTCTGAATGCACCGCAAGCAACACAGGTTCTCGTACCCCTGCTTTTTCCATTTTGCAATCAGGTTTTTATCTGCATAGCCTTCTTTAATACAGTACTCATACAGTTCTGCAAAAACAGGGAAAGGCCATCAGACCACAGTGTAACAAAGCTCTCCAGCCTGCAGCCCATCACTGCCCACGCTGAAAAAAAGTGTTTATTCAACACTGGCCCCCTTTCGTTTTTTGGAAACAGGAAACATCATGATACTTGCTGCGGTTTCAAGAAAAAAGGCCAAGAGAACATTTGGCCAGTTACCTCTGCTTATGGCTTTCCGCTTGTAGAAGAGGTCAAAGATGTAGCGTGTTTTCTGGTGATGGATCCTGAAGATGGGCCACAGAGATTCCACTTTCCTCTTTCCTTCGTGAGGTTCTGTCTCAGCTGTGGAGAAAACACGGGTGTTTGCTTTGTTTTGGAGACTAGGGTTAGTCTGCACAGGATATAGTAGTAATATCACCGGGGATTTATAACTCAGCTCAACAAACAGGATTCCGTGATCTAAGCCAAAGGCAGGTACGAGGATTCGGCAGCGGCGCGTGTCTGCTGCGGGTGAGAGCATGCTCTGGGCGCCCAGCGTACAGCAGTGAGCAGGACAGACCGCAGAGCCAAGCTCAGGAGGAGGAGGCAGACCAGCCCCTGGTGGTGCGGGTAGCGGCCACGGAGACACGGAAGGCGGCGGTGAGTCTAGTGTGGGAAGCCATGTGGCCGGGGCGGCGCTGACCACGGAGCGCCTCAGGCCGGGCTGTCTTGGAATCGGAGCCTTCCCACGCTTTGGTGGTGGTGTTTAGTTGCTCAGTCATGTCAAACTCTGCGACTCCATGGAGTGTAGCCCACTAGGCTCCTCTGTCCATGGGATTCTCCAGGCAAGAATACTGGAGTGGGTTGCCATGGCCTCCTCCAAGAGATCTTCCCGACCCAGGGGTGGAACCCACATCTGCACTGCAGGCAGATTATTTACCACTGAGCCACCAGAGAAGCTCCTGTGCTTGGAATCATCTCTTAAGGTTTTAATCACAGCATTTCTCTTTGGACCTGTTTTCACAAGGTCATGTGAACATTCTTGGATATCATTTTGGACAGGTCCACACACACACAGTGGAAGGCAGCCTGCAGTGGGCAATGTGGAGTCCTGCCCCTGGGAAGGTATGAAAAGAGGCCAGGGGTAGGGACCTCGTGGCTCAGGGTAGACTCAGGTTTCTGCCTCTTAGTTAATGCCCCAAATGGCCTATTAACTCCAGAACCTGAGCAACAATTCTTTTAAAGTGCCACTCTTAAAAAGTCTACATACATGTTCATTATTCAAGTACTGATTATGCTTGACTTTCAACTAGTTTAAAGTACTTGTAAAAGCAGTTACTTACAAGTCCTGGTTACAGTCCACAGAGATAGTGCCTATACTTCTCAGTCACCCAGAAAACCCCCACCACACCCCACTCTGTTCCTCAGTCCCTATAATCAGGCTCTTTTTGTCTAGGGACTTCTAGGGTAATAGTCGATATACAAAAACTTAAGTAGTAAGTTAGGAAATATACAAAGAGCTGGGCAGTTGTGCTGGGCTAGGAAATACCAGGGACAAACTAAAAGAGAAAACAGCAACTTTGCTTTCTAAGATAACAGTGCCAACTGCTTCAACAAGTGTGAGTTTGTAACAACTCACATCAAAAAGACAGGCCAGCAGTGCCACTGGCTTTGGTCCTCTGTGGCCTCAGAGTGTGGCTGCAAATCCCAGAGGCAAAACTTGAGTTGAAGGCAACAATCAAGGCTGGCAGCCCCTGCCGGCCTAGAGGCAGGCTTTGGTCCCCCCCCCAGATGCTTTTTTATAGGTTTAAATGTTAAATTGGAAGAGTTCACATAGAAAACCTGGATTTCTGGCTCATCTTGGGGGGAAAAAAAGCAAATCTGGAAAAGCTGAGGCTGCATCTGACATGGCAGAAAGGGCCTGGGTGGGGAGCAGCTTCTGCCCACCCCAGAGCTCACTGCTGTCCCCAACACTGAATCAGCTCTGCCGCCACCTGCCAGCCACTCTTTTTCTTTATAGTAGAAGTGAAAGCAACAGGAAACTGGGGCTTAAAACCTGCATATCAAAAATGGGAAAGCCGAGAAGAGCTAAACGGTTAAAGAAAAAGAACACTTTTGACAGTAAAGAACATCTTATCTATCTAAATGCTCTCCCTTCAAGAAGTCATCCCTTAAAAAGAGGTTTATTTCCAAGGACTCACAAGGTCTCTCTTCTATTACAGCAATCTCTTTAAATTCCTTTATGTTGAATAAAGCTCTGTTTGGAGAAAAAAATCAGCCCCAAATGACCTTGATTATTGCAAGTTCTGGGTATTTAATAGAAGTTACCTGATATACTCAGCTTCAAAAAAAGGAAGCAAAGTTAACATCCACTTACTAATTATTGCTGAAGGGATAACTTCAGAATAACAAGGGTTAATTATCAAAAACCTTTAAGAAGAAAAAGATTGCTTTAAAAAGCAATTCAGTAAGTAGTTAACACTGTGACGGGGCCAACAGGAGAAGGGGATGAGCAAGTTCTGGGTATTTAATAGAAGTTACCTGATATACTCAGCTTCAAAAAAAGGAAGCAAAGTTAACATCCACTTACTAATTATTGCTGAAGGGATAACTTCAGAATAACAAGGGTTAATTACCAAAAACCTTTAAGAAGAAAAAGATTGCTTTAAAAAGCAATTCAGTAAGTAGTTAACACTGTGATGGGGCCAACAGGAGAAGGGGATGGCGGAGGATGAGACAGTTGGATGGCATCGCCGACTCAACGGACATGAATCTGAGCAAACTCCAGGATAGAGAAACCCAGCGTGCTGCAGTCCATGAGGTCACAAAGAGGAGGACACGACTTAGGGACTGAACAACAGGGCCAACAATGCTTGTGGCTTCAGGTTAAACTTCCCCAAACTGCACACTACACAGTTACACAGAGTGCAGGACCAGGTGACACAGGGGAAGGGGAGACTGTGCACCCTGGACAACTGGCAGACGACGCGCAACAAAGCTCGTGAAAGCAACCCCACAGGCAAGTCCAAACAGACACAGTTCAGAAAATCTGGAGTGAAAAAGAACAGCATTTTCCAAGTAAATATAGTTGGTATGATTTTAAATATACTTCTACCAGTAAATAATTCTAAGTAGACTATTTGATCTATACTCCCTAAAGGTCTTATATACTCAAAAACATTTCTGAGGACCTTCTCATTTGTATTATCTTACTTTCTGCCATTTATGGTATTCCTATTAGTTATTTCCCTGGTGGCTCAGATGGTAAAGCGTCCGTCTACGATGCGGGAGACCTGGGTTCAGTCCCTGGGTTGGGAAGATCCCCTAGAGAAGGAAAAGGCAACCCACTCCAGTACTACTGCCTGGAAAATCCCAGGGACAGAGGAGCCTGGTAGGCTACAGTCCATGGGGTTGCAAAGAGTTCGACACGACTGAGCGACTTCACTTGTCAGTTAAAAAGCAAACAAAACATGTCAGTGTCAGGCGGCCTTGGTGGTGCAGCCTGTCTCTTCCCATTTATCCTTGGGACACAGCCCACCCAGACAGGAACTCCCCAACTCACCTTCTCTCATTTTTTGATCTAATTCATCCAGTGTTGGCTCGATCAACTCCCAACCATCTGGGGGAGCTTTCCGGCTTCTTTTGACTTTAGGCATTTTTTCCCAGAAGATAGTCTGCAAAAATCTGTGGGGAAAAAAAATTAAAATGAATTGGTTTTTGAGCCTCAGGATCCCCAGAGGACTTCACAAGCCACAACTCTGGTGCACATTCATATCTGTAAGTCTGTTTCCTCATCTGTGTGATGGGGAGAATCTACTTATGGAGCCACGTGGGGCCTGATTATATGTAACGTGCCTGGTATTTAATGTGTGCTTAGTAGAGTTTTGCTACTGTCATACAAAGAATAAGACACACACTGTCCCTGAGAAGGTGATAGTCTAGAAAGGAAATGCAAAGTGGAAACGGAATTACAACACAGTGTGAGGGAGACTGATTGGGAGAGCAAAGCTGAGTGTTTAAAAAGGAAAAAGAGTGCAACCAAAGTACCTTAGGGTCTGTTTCCCAAGAGTGATAGAAAGATCTCAGGTCTCTTCAGTTACAGGCTCGGATTCTTGTCCAGCTATGACTTTGGAGAGGTCACATTCCCTTTCTGGTCCTCAATCTTGTCTATAAGGTGAGGACAGTGTATTAAGTGGATTGCCAAGGTCTCTTTTAAACCCAACAAACATACTATATAAAGGAAGTCATGTAAACCCCAAAGAAAAGACCAGCCCAGATCTACATAGCAAGTCATTTTTCAAACTGCAAGGAATTTCATAGCTAGCAAAGGGAACTCAGGGTGGGACTTCCCTGGTGGTCCAGCTGCTAAGACTCTGAGCTCCCAATGCAGGGGGCCTGGGTCCCATCCCTGGTCAGGGAACTAGTTCCCACATGCCGCAATTAAGAGTTTGCATGCCTCAACGAAGACCCGGTGCAGTCAAATAAATATTTTCAAAATATTTTTAAAAATACACTAAGAGAGAGCTCATGTTAATTATCTTTCAGCAGAGCAGACTCCTCCTTTCCCAGGCTCATTCAGTTCCTCCCTCCTGATATGTTTACGAAACCCCGCCCTCTTCGCCCCATCAAGTGAATTCTCAGCAACAACCTTACAGAAGATCAAACTCAGGGTCGCACAGAGCTGGGAACCGGCAGAGTTTGACTCATCGGGGGCTCCTGACTCCCAAATCTGAGTCTTTACACTTATCTCCTCTGCTCTGAAGCTAGAGACGAATGGAATCTGGTCCCTGTCTCAAGGAGCACGGGCTGGGTGGACAAAGACAAGGGAACGACCACTCTGCTAACTAAGACCCACGGAGAGGTGACGGCCTGGCCCAGCGTGGGAGTCGGTGGAGGCCTCCCATGGGAGGTAACAGCTAAGAAGCAACCTGGTCAGGAAGAGAGAGATGTGGGGCGGTGTTACAAAGGTGGTAGCGCTCGGGAGGGGCGGAGAGCCGAAAGGCGTTCGGAAGCTGAGTGAAGGCGGCTACAACCCGGGTTGTAAGAAGGCTCAAGGAGACTACGGCATCTGAACCGGGATTACAAGGAAAAGCATTATTTAGACAACAAACGTTCTAGGCGAGGCGGGAAATGAGCGAAAAATAAGGGCGGGGAAGCCTAGAAGCAAGGGAACCCCCAAATTTCCCACGCCCTCCGCGGACCCAGCAAGACGCCTCCTAGTCTCGGGAACTCACTTCGACCTTCGGGTCCAAAGGCCCGAACCTGTCCCAGTCCGGGTGTTCAGATCGCCTTCTGGGCCAACGCAGACGTCCGACCCCTGGCCCCCAGCCGTCACCAAGGTCCTAGAGAAGAGAAGGGAAACACTCACCAGGCCCTCCGTCGCGATGCAACGTCCCTTCCGTGTGCCCCGCCTCAGCCTCCCCCAGTATCTCTCCGCGCTGAGGTCCCCGCGGAGCCCCGCCCCACGGAGCGCGGCGACCGCGCCGCCTTAGGTGTCCGCAGCGCTGCCTGCGCGCAATGCCGGCGCCGCCGTCTCCCTTCGTCCGCACTGCCCGGCGCGGGGGGCTAGCAGGCTCACGCGCCTCCCACGCGGGGCTGGGAGGGGCTCTGTTGCCCGGCAGCGCGCGGGCGAGCCTGGGCTCAGGCGGCGCGTGGACCGCCCGGCCTCCCTGAGGGCCGCGGTTCTCGCGGCGGCGGCGGCGCGCTGAGAGGCTGCCGGGTGGGGGGGCCGGGGGGCGGGAACCTGGCCGGGCGGAAGAAGTCGAGCCCGAGGAGTTTCCGGTTCCGGTGTCAGCTCGAGGCGCCGCCGCCGCAGCCGCCGGAGCCGCGATGCCTAAAGGAGGTGAGGGGCGGGCGCGTGTCGCCCGCGGGCCTCGAGGAGCGGCCCGCGTCCGGCTCCCGCCGTCCGGTCAGCCCGCGGGCGCCCCGGAGGGCGGCTCGGAGGGAGAAGGTCCGCTCCGGCTGAGGGCCCGGCCTGGGCCTCGACGCCCAGTTGTCCCGCCGGAGAAACCGAGGACCGGAGTGGTGGCCTCGCGCCGCTCGCTCGGGGGTCTGAGGAGTTTGGAGGCGCTGGGTCCTCGCCCAGAGGATGGCCTATCTAGGGCGCGCTTCTCCGGCCTGGGGGGTGGGTCTGGAGTTTCCTGCCGCGTTCAGGCTCGCCGGGCACTACTACATAGCAAGTCATTTTTCAAACTGCAAGGAATTTCATAGCTAGCAAAGGGAACTCAGGGTGGGACTTCCCTGGTGGTCCAGCTGCTAAGACTCTGAGCTCCCAATGCAGGGGGCCTGGGTCCCATCCCTGGTCAGGGAACTAGTTCCCACATGCCGCAATTAAGAGTTTGCATGCCTCAACGAAGACCCGGTGCAGTCAAATAAATATTTTCAAAATATTTTTAAAAATACACTAAGAGAGAGCTCATGTTAATTATCTTTCAGCAGAGCAGACTCCTCCTTTCCCAGGCTCATTCAGTTCCTCCCTCCTGATATGTTTACGAAACCCCGCCCTCTTCGCCCCATCAAGTGAATTCTCAGCAACAACCTTACAGAAGATCAAACTCAGGGTCGCACAGAGCTGGGAACCGGCAGAGTTTGACTCATCGGGGGCTCCTGACTCCCAAATCTGAGTCTTTACACTTATCTCCTCTGCTCTGAAGCTAGAGACGAATGGAATCTGGTCCCTGTCTCAAGGAGCACGGGCTGGGTGGACAAAGACAAGGGAACGACCACTCTGCTAACTAAGACCCACGGAGAGGTGACGGCCTGGCCCAGCGTGGGAGTCGGTGGAGGCCTCCCATGGGAGGTAACAGCTAAGAAGCAACCTGGTCAGGAAGAGAGAGATGTGGGGCGGTGTTACAAAGGTGGTAGCGCTCGGGAGGGGCGGAGAGCCGAAAGGCGTTCGGAAGCTGAGTGAAGGCGGCTACAACCCGGGTTGTAAGAAGGCTCAAGGAGACTACGGCATCTGAACCGGGATTACAAGGAAAAGCATTATTTAGACAACAAACGTTCTAGGCGAGGCGGGAAATGAGCGAAAAATAAGGGCGGGGAAGCCTAGAAGCAAGGGAACCCCCAAATTTCCCACGCCCTCCGCGGACCCAGCAAGACGCCTCCTAGTCTCGGGAACTCACTTCGACCTTCGGGTCCAAAGGCCCGAACCTGTCCCAGTCCGGGTGTTCAGATCGCCTTCTGGGCCAACGCAGACGTCCGACCCCTGGCCCCCAGCCGTCACCAAGGTCCTAGAGAAGAGAAGGGAAACACTCACCAGGCCCTCCGTCGCGATGCAACGTCCCTTCCGTGTGCCCCGCCTCAGCCTCCCCCAGTATCTCTCCGCGCTGAGGTCCCCGCGGAGCCCCGCCCCACGGAGCGCGGCGACCGCGCCGCCTTAGGTGTCCGCAGCGCTGCCTGCGCGCAATGCCGGCGCCGCCGTCTCCCTTCGTCCGCACTGCCCGGCGCGGGGGGCTAGCAGGCTCACGCGCCTCCCACGCGGGGCTGGGAGGGGCTCTGTTGCCCGGCAGCGCGCGGGCGAGCCTGGGCTCAGGCGGCGCGTGGACCGCCCGGCCTCCCTGAGGGCCGCGGTTCTCGCGGCGGCGGCGGCGCGCTGAGAGGCTGCCGGGTGGGGGGGCCGGGGGGCGGGAACCTGGCCGGGCGGAAGAAGTCGAGCCCGAGGAGTTTCCGGTTCCGGTGTCAGCTCGAGGCGCCGCCGCCGCAGCCGCCGGAGCCGCGATGCCTAAAGGAGGTGAGGGGCGGGCGCGTGTCGCCCGCGGGCCTCGAGGAGCGGCCCGCGTCCGGCTCCCGCCGTCCGGTCAGCCCGCGGGCGCCCCGGAGGGCGGCTCGGAGGGAGAAGGTCCGCTCCGGCTGAGGGCCCGGCCTGGGCCTCGACGCCCAGTTGTCCCGCCGGAGAAACCGAGGACCGGAGTGGTGGCCTCGCGCCGCTCGCTCGGGGGTCTGAGGAGTTTGGAGGCGCTGGGTCCTCGCCCAGAGGATGGCCTATCTAGGGCGCGCTTCTCCGGCCTGGGGGGTGGGTCTGGAGTTTCCTGCCGCGTTCAGGCTCGCCGGGCACTGAGTCACCGCGTCCCGCGCCAGAGCCGGGCCCGCCTGCCTCGCGCGGAATGCGCGGGCCTTCTCGGGCGCTGGGCGAGCTCGGCTTGCCTATTGCGACCGGGCTGGATGCTCTTGAGCCTGGCCGACCTAGCTTTGACTGCCCTTTTCGAGCGGCTGGACGTGGGCCTTTGAGCCAACCACAGAACCTCCCTGTGTTTTTGCAAGGATAGGGGTAGGATTGTATCTACCTCATAATACTGATGGCGAGTCTTGAAGTAGGTGATCCACGTGGAGGGCGCTGTGTGGGGCTGATAGTCGCTAAGTGTCCAGTAAGCGTTATCTATTGTTGCTCCTAAGACTTTGCCAGTTCCTTGGTCAAGAAAGTAAGGAATCCATGGCTTCCCCGCTACGTTTTGTACATCGTCCTCCACCCTCTTACCCCTGAGACAAGAGTGCCTGACTTGAAGCCCAGCTGTGTCACTGTCTAGCCTTATGGCCTTGAACAAGTTGTTTAACTTCTCCCAGCCTGTTTTCCCCATCTGGAACACCTAGCTAATAACCCTTAGCCTGGAGAGTTGGGATCAGGGTCGTAAATACATAGAGCCTTCCCGTGCCTGACTACTCCTGGCGCAGAAGAGGTGTTCAGTTAATATTGGTCTCTTCTGTGACATGTTGGTTAAGTGTCTCAGCCCACAGGAAGATCTGCTTGGAGATTTTTCAAACCTAAATGACTTCCTGACTCTGCTCCCAGAGATGCTGGGGTTTTCAGAGCTGAATCTCTTTAAACGTAGTTTTCCAGTGGTTTATTCTGTGATAGGAAGAGCTTTGTCTCCTCTGTGTTTCTCAGTCTTATGTTCTGCAAGAGGAGGGCTATTAGGGGTACCAACCTGGGTACGATCCCTGGGTTAAGAGTCCCTGGAGAAGGGAAAAGCTACCCACTCCAATGTTCTGGCCTGGAGAATTCCATGGACTGTGTAATTACATGGGATCGCAAAGAATCAGACAGGACTGAGCAACTTTCACTTCTGGTGCCAGAATTCTAAGAGTCCTACTTAATAGGTGCTTTGAGCCAAGGTTGGCGGTTACAACCAGAAAATCCTAAATAGGAATACTTGTTTAAATGACTTGGCCTTTTGGCTTGTGAAAGCTTTATGGGCAGATAACATTTACATTTCTTGCTGCTGTTAATTTGCTTGAAAAATAAGAGAGAACATGAAGATGTAAAAGTGTAAAATTCTCTAAGAGCCAAGGACCAACTCTTGTTTGTCATGAAACCTGTGAAACATTTTCAGAGGTGTGAAGAGCTTTTGATCAAAGTTACTGTAGACCAAGTTAAGATCAGTCTCCCACAGCCAGACGTGCAGGGTCAGAGCCTGTTGTAGTCAATTTTGAGCTGTTTCTATTCCTTAGAACATTAAGAGGGCAAGAAAAGATGTTGGGGTTTCGGATGGCAAACTTGATCTCTCACAATAGGACTTTGATGATCCTTGACTGAGACACCCCTGGGAATCCCAGGTAGTCATTAAAAATGGGTGGTGTGGTCTGTGGCAGCCCAATTATGGCTCTGCAGCTGCTGTCTAGGAAATTAGAGGAGGCTAGTATCTCTGCTGCTGTCTCTGGAGTTCAGAGCAGCTCTGGCTGCCTCATTATAGATTCTCTGCTCTCAGGGAGAGTCATGAGAAACCAGGTGGGCTGCAGCTTCCAGGAGAGGTGAAATGGATCCAGGCCATAGCCACCAGCATCCTCCACAACCAGCTGAGGAGGTGCCGTCCTGCTGTGAAACTGGCTGTTGGCTTTGTGTGTGTGTGCTCAGTCAAGTCCAACTCTGCAACCCCGTGGACTGCAGCCTGCCAGGCTCCTCTCCATGGAATTTTTCAGGCAAGAAAATAGGAGCCGGTTGTCATTTCCTCCTCCAGGGGAGTTTCATAATCCAGGAATCGAACCTGTGTCTCTTGTGTCTCCTGCATTGGCAGGTGGATTCTTCACCCCTGAGCCACCTGGGAAGCCTGTGGCAGGGGTCAGTCGAGTGTCTTGGTTCAAGAGAGTCAGGCTATAAAATTGACTGATTCTCTGTGATGAACTTAAATTGCTAGTCACATTTTTAACTCTTAGAAGGTAATAAGTTTTATTTTCAACTTTACCTTTGTTTGGCAATTGTGTTTCTACTCTAAGCACAGAAAGTTTTCTCGTATAGGTTTTAAGTTTTCCCTTTCTACCATAAATACCACTTAATCACGAAGTAGCTTATATTCCCTGTATCTATAGTAAATTGTCATTGTGACCAATAGCTTTGTTTTTTCTTTTCCCCCAACACCAGGTATTATTGGGAGGTGGGTGGGTGTGTAACATCTTACCAAAAAACCTGGTTGAACATTTTGGTCAACCCAATATATATACACACTAGAAGAGTAACAATTACAGCAAACTTATCTTGTAGTGCTCGTCTAGTGCTGAGCACTGCTCTATCATCTTCACATACATTAACAAATCCATCTTCACATACATTAACAAATCCATCTTCACAACAATCCTATGTGGAACGGAAACAGACTCAAAGATTAAGTACCTGCCCAGAGTCACAAAACTATTAAGTGGTAGAGCTGAGATTTGAACCCGGGGATTGGACCCCAACATTTGTGCTTTTCGCTGCTCTGCTTTAGCCTTAAGTCTCTTTGTCTATAAAATGTGACCAGCCATGATGTATACCTTAGGTTTAATCTGGGGATCAAATGAGCCCCTGGCTGTGACAGAGCATTGCAAGTAAAGAGCACTGTAGTGACACAGGGGTGAGGGTTACCCCTTCTTGTGATTGCATCTGAGTCCCCTGCGTGTGGATGAAGGGACCAGGGGACTTAGCTGGTCCCTCCCTGTGGTGCCCCCCACCCGGATCCCCTCTCAGGCCTCGGGGGTGGGAGCCGCATCCGGCACAAGGTTTGGGGCTGCATCAGGTGATCACGTGTCGCCTCTTTTGTCCCTCTGAACAGGTGAGGGGGAGGTACAGGTGGGTGGGCGGTCTTGGTGAGGGCAAGGGAGGTCGGCAGCCTCTGCCGAGAGCACCTCAAGCAGGACACAGTCTGAAGTTCAGGGCAATCAAAGGAGCTGCCTTCCTGTTGCCTTCGTAAACTTGCGGTCCTTGTGCAGGGAGAAAGGGAGGCCACAAAGGCCGGGCCCGGCAGTACACAAGCCCTGAGGAGATTGATGCGCAGCTCCAGGCTGAAAAGCAGAAGGCCAGGGTGAGTACGCGACTCTTCGGGCCACTCCAGTGGCCTAGGGTGGCACTCGGGAAGGCCGGGCAAGGACCACCCGTCCTCTGGAGGAAGTCAACACCTGGGGTGTGGTTGGAGGGGGCAGGCGGCAGGCCTTTGGTTGACCACTTGGAGCTTTGTTTCCTCAGCGGTGGGTCCCTGCTTCTGTATTGTGGGGGCTCTCCCTCGCCACGGCCCTGCATGTCTGCAGCACGGGCGCTCCGCACCCCCCTTGTGTGATCCGGCCTCCGCCAGCCCCACTGGGACTTGACACCCTGCCTTCCCCCTCCCACCACTGACAAGAGTGCCATTCGCGCTTAGCACCCCCTCCTGCCTGCCCCCCTCACTGGTCCAACCGCCCTTCCCCTCCAGTCTAAGCTTAGAAGGTCCCTCTGTCCCTCGGTGCTTTTTCCAGCCCACTGTCAGGAAACAGAGCATGTTTCTGTCGTTGGTATCCGTGACCCTTCCACACCATTAGATCCTCACACGGATCAGGGCCACAGGGAGCTGTCAGTGCGGATGACTGAAGTGTGACGTGTGAGGGAGAAGCCGCGGGCGGGGAGGGTCTGGTGGAGTAGCCTGCGGCTGAGCAGGACCTTGGAGAATGTGTGGGCAAGAACTAAGAGGGTGGAAATGCTTACGGTTTTTGTAAGGGATGTTTCTAGGAGGGAGGCGGCACAGCAGGGCATCTATGTGGGCAGTTTGGAGTGACTGACCCGCCCCTGACTGGGAGTGGGAAGTAGGGGAGGGAGGAGGCTTGCCTGAGAAAACGAGTACAAATTGGCAGCTGCGTGTGGAAGCAGGGACAGTGGGAGGGAAACTGAGCAGGACTGTGGTTTCCAGCCCCACAGCCAGTCCTGTGGACTCTGGGAGACAAGCATACCAAGGCAGCCCCAGGCACCTGGGCTGAGAAGAGGAGCAGGGCCTTGTATGGCTGTGTGAGGGGTTGGTTGGACTGGGAAAGGCTTCAAAGCTGTGGAGCCAAGTGAATAGCCTGCCTGTGACCCAGGTCCCCCATGGGGGCCAGCATAGCAGAGTAGGACTCTTATCATACTTGGTCCCAGCCTTCTGGGGGCGTAATTTCTCAAGGTTCACAATCTGGGGCAGGAGGGATGGGAGGATCATGGTCTTGGGAGTATGGTTTGCATCTTTTGATTCCTCAGATTGCCCGTTTCTGAAACAGGAAGAAGAAGAACAAGGAGAAGAAGGTGGAGATGGGGCTGCAGGTGACCCGAAAAAAGAGAAGAAATCCCTAGATTCTGATGAGAGCGAGGATGAAGAAGACGATTACCAGGTACTGAGTCTGATGGGGACCTGGGTCCAGGACTCATCCATTCAGCAGATGTTCATCAGTTGTTTCCCAGTCCCCGTGGTGCGTGGAGTCCTTACACTTAAGGGTTTGCACTGCACTAAGATAGAGACAGTAAGGAAGTCCATGGACAGTGTAACTTCAGGTAGCCAGAAGTATCAGGAATAAGATGACCCATGATTGAGGAGTGGTGCGTGGCGAGAACGTGACTTTTAAACTGAGATCTGAAAAACAAGGTGGAGCCAGTCACGTGAAAATTGTTTTGCTGAGTCGTTGAGGCAGCCAGGTTAGCAAGTGCAGTCCGGGGGTCGGAACAACCTAGGCAGGTCCAGGGAACAGGCTAGTGGGGCTGTGACTTGGTGGGTGGAAGAGGAGTTAGGAATGGAGGAGGAGCGGTTGGCAAGGCCGCACCGGTGCAGTTGTGAAGGGGTTTGGGTTAATCGTAGTAGGTAGTGGGCAGCTGGTAAAGTGGGATGTGGGCGAGAGAGGACCAGTGCGTGGGTGCTTAGTCATGTTTGCCTCTTTTGTGACCCTGTGGGCTGCAGCCTGCCAGGCCCCTCAGTCCATGGGATTCTCTAGGCAAGAATACGGGCCAGATTTGCTTTTATCTGCAGAGTGAGCTGTACATTGTGGAGTGTAGAAGCCGAGAGGTGGTAGCAGGTATCCAGACAAGAAATTGTAACTTACTTTAAGCGGGTGGCAATAGCAGTGGAGAACAGTGGGCAGATTCAAGCTGTTTTAGAGATGAACTCGTTGGGATTTGCCCGGGGTTGGGGTGGTGGGGCTAAGGGGAAAGAGAAAGAAGGCCTTGCCTGGGCTTGTGGGGAGGAACGCACTGAGTATGCAGTTCTGTTTTAGATGAGTTAAACTTGGGATGTCAGGTATCTAGGTGAGGTATATACACGTACCGGCTGGGTAGAGGTGCCTGGAGCTCTGTACAGTGCTCTGATGAACAGGTGTTTGGAAGCTCTCTCCCTGGTCTCTTAAAGAGAACAGCTGGGTTGACAGGGCCTGAAACTTTGATCAAACCTGTGGCATCAAGCACTTGTGCTCTCAGTACTTTTTACACTTTCCCTGGGCAGCTGGGAGGTGCAGGGTACAGGTCCGCCTCCCCAAACCTGCAGGCGGTGAGTTCGTTCCCAGGTCCCACTCTCCCGCAAGCAACTGCTCCGGGGACCCAGCATGGCTAGGAGCCAGGCATGAGGTTCCATGGAAATTGCTTTCGGAGGCTGAGCTCAAAGTGAGGGAGTACCTCTGTGCTGAGAGCTTGTGAATTGGGCTCGGTTCACATCTCCCGTCCACTTCTTGGTTGATGTCAGGCATTTTATTGTGTCTCTGCTCTGCCATCTGTGAAACTAGGGTGACGGTCCCTGGTGGCCTGGACAAGCTACAGGCTGGACTCGGTCACCCGCGCTCCCGCTGCATCTCCTGGGCTGGTGCAGACATGCCTGAGTGCTGTTCCCACCGTGAGGCTGGGCCCAGTGTCACACAGCCTGGGGAGGAGCAGTTTGTTCTAGTCCAGGCAGGCCGTGGAGATGGGGGTGACCCTCGAGCACTGCAAGACCAAGCTTCTCCAACGTCCGGCTTCTTGTCCTATCTTAGCAAAAGCGCAAAGGCGTGGAAGGGCTCATCGACATTGAGAACCCCAACCGGGTGGCACAGACAACCAAAAAGGTCACACAGCTGGACCTGGACGGGCCCAAGGAACTGTCACGGAGGGAAAGGTAACTGCTGTTGCTGAGCCACGTGGCTGAGGCCCCAGCTCCTCTGCCCTCACTTCTGGGCCCTGAGGTCTCCAGTGGTTGGGTGGGGGCTCCAGTTATGGTGTTTATTTCTATGTGCTCTCATTCCCCAAAGGCCCTTTAGAAGTTTCTCGAAAAAGGAAAAAAAAAAAAAAGGTTTTCACCAGTGGAAACATAGGGAAAATGCAACAGCAGATTCAGACCTGAGCGTTAACACTTGAGGTAATCCCTGGGGATGCGGACAGTCATGCTACAGCCCCTCCCTCAGGACTCTCTGCTCCAGGTCACCTCCCTTATCCAGACTGATCAGACCCTCCTGACCTGCATCCGTCCCTGACGTCATGGCTGTGGGGTTGGGGGCTTGTGCTGATGGGCAGTGTGGCGAGACCCAGCAGTTGCCCAGTCCCTCTCGTCTCAGGTGCAAATGAGGCTTCAGAGAGTTCCCTGTGCGCGATGTGAGGCTCGCACCTGAGGACTAAAGTGCTCTGCACACGGCTTGTCTCTGTTTTCATGCCTACCTGGTGATGTCTAGGGCCTCGCAGGAGGTTGTGGGCTGCTAGGAAAAGCCACCCTGATTTCTCTCCTGATTGTGCTCTTTGATTTAAATCCACCTTGCTGTGCTGACCCCATTAGAGCAGAATAGGGTCTCTGTAAACCCCACGGAGAAGGCCCATCAGCTTGGGGTGTGACTAAAGGCTGCCCAAGACCCTCCCCCTCCAACTGCCTTCTCACCACTGAGGACCACCCACCCCACAAGGTAGCAGAGTGACAGACGGCCTTCACTCACTTGCTCGCGAGTGTCCGTCAGGGAGGGGGCACTTGGGCCCCAGCCCCCTGTGTTTGGCCTTGATTCTGGCTCCCGCCTCCAGCTCAGCTGACTGGTGGGGAAGATGTCCCCTGTGACACCTCTTTATCTATAAACAGAGAAGAAATTGAGAAGCAGAAAGCGAAAGAGCGTTACATGAAGATGCATTTAGCGGGAAAGACAGAGCAAGCCAAGGCTGACCTTGCCCGGCTGGCGATCATCCGAAAACAGCGGGAAGAGGCTGCCAGGAAGAAAGAAGAAGAGAGGAAAGGTAAGTCTGAGCCACTGGTGTGGCAGCCTGACCCTGGCTCTGGACGGAGCGAAGCCCTGTAGTTCGATGTCTTGCTGTGAGGTGGGTTTGGGCCAGATTGCTCGGGAGGCTATGTGCGTGTGTTGTTTGGGAGGCTGTGTGTGTGTGTAGGTAATCCCTGGGGATGCGGACAGTCATGCTACAGCCCCTCCCTCAGGACTCTCTGCTCCAGGTCACCTCCCTTATCCAGACTGATCAGACCCTCCTGACCTGCATCCGTCCCTGACGTCATGGCTGTGGGGTTGGGGGCTTGTGCTGATGGGCAGTGTGGCGAGACCCAGCAGTTGCCCAGTCCCTCTCGTCTCAGGTGCAAATGAGGCTTCAGAGAGTTCCCTGTGCGCGATGTGAGGCTCGCACCTGAGGACTAAAGTGCTCTGCACACGGCTTGTCTCTGTTTTCATGCCTACCTGGTGATGTCTAGGGCCTCGCAGGAGGTTGTGGGCTGCTAGGAAAAGCCACCCTGATTTCTCTCCTGATTGTGCTCTTTGATTTAAATCCACCTTGCTGTGCTGACCCCATTAGAGCAGAATAGGGTCTCTGTAAACCCCACGGAGAAGGCCCATCAGCTTGGGGTGTGACTAAAGGCTGCCCAAGACCCTCCCCCTCCAACTGCCTTCTCACCACTGAGGACCACCCACCCCACAAGGTAGCAGAGTGACAGACGGCCTTCACTCACTTGCTCGCGAGTGTCCGTCAGGGAGGGGGCACTTGGGCCCCAGCCCCCTGTGTTTGGCCTTGATTCTGGCTCCCGCCTCCAGCTCAGCTGACTGGTGGGGAAGATGTCCCCTGTGACACCTCTTTATCTATAAACAGAGAAGAAATTGAGAAGCAGAAAGCGAAAGAGCGTTACATGAAGATGCATTTAGCGGGAAAGACAGAGCAAGCCAAGGCTGACCTTGCCCGGCTGGCGATCATCCGAAAACAGCGGGAAGAGGCTGCCAGGAAGAAAGAAGAAGAGAGGAAAGGTAAGTCTGAGCCACTGGTGTGGCAGCCTGACCCTGGCTCTGGACGGAGCGAAGCCCTGTAGTTCGATGTCTTGCTGTGAGGTGGGTTTGGGCCAGATTGCTCGGGAGGCTATGTGCGTGTGTTGTTTGGGAGGCTGTGTGTGTGTGTGTTTCTCACTGTCAGATGGAGGTGGGCGTTCCTGCCTGCCACCTCCCAGGATTCTGGAAGGGTCCAGCAGCAGAATTGGATCTCAGCAGAGCAACATCCACAGCATTTGAGGGGGGCCTCAGAATGCACCTGCTTTCGAGGCTAGAAGGTTCCACTAAGTCTCTGGTGCCTTGTATAGCCAGGAGACCTGCTTGGCATTACCACTGTATGTGTGAGGGGCTTGGGAGGGTGTGGTGGGCTGGGCTTCCCAGATGAAATCTGGCCCAGGTGTCCCTCATCCCCATGCTTTCCTTCCAGTGGGGTCGAAGGTGGTAGGGTTCTTCCAGGCCAGGTTGGCTGTGAGCAATTGATCTGGTTTAAAGGAGCTTTTGTCTCAGGACCTTCTGGCCTTGTGCATTCCTTTCTCCATCTGTGGGGGAGCCATGAGTGTTGGGCATCTTGCTGTCTTGCATTCTAGAGGCCTAGAGATGCCCCAGGGCATTATCACCATGTTGGAGATAACCAGGTGATCTCAGCTGCCCACCAGGAGCTTGTTTCACAAACCCCAAACAGGAAAGGGCTTCGTGTGTGACTGCTTGAATGTTGCTTTCAGACTTCAGAAGTCACAGGGAGAGGTTAGAATTACAGAGTTCTCCTGGAAGCGGGCTAAGAAGAGTTTCTCTTTGCCCAGTAGATTGCGTGTTGGTGGGCCTTTGTAGAAGGGGGTAGCCACCCAAACTCAGCAAGAATGTCTGGACACGTGGGTCTGGTGGCTTCCATGGGAGGGCGTCAGGCAGGGCCCTTCTTGGGTCTCTTCCGCATCTGCCAGCTGAGCCAGTTGCACAGAGTGTTGTCTGAGGCCTCCTGGACCTACATTTCGCTGATTCTGGGGTGTGCAGGGCTGTGTGTATGGAGGGGTGGTTTCATGTGACTCACTCTCTTCCTGCTTCTCAGCAAAAGATGATGCGACCTTGTCAGGAAAACGAATGCAGTCTCTCTCCCTGAACAAGTAGAACCTGTGTGAGCAGAGACCAGGGAACTGGGCCGTGCTGCCAGGACCTCTGCTGCATCTCACCCGCCCTGTGCCCCGGCGCCGCTGCAGCAGCCCCTCGTGGCGAGGAGCCCCCCACGGCTTGGGACCTCCTCTTCATCTTGGCACGGAAATCATGGTGGGTGGGGGGCTGGGGGAGGGGCAGCTGCTATCTTTGAGACAGAAAGATGCAGGACAGCATTTCATATGTAACCATTCAAATGTTTTGGCTGTTTTTAGAATTCAGAACCCTTGTTGGGGGGTACCTGGGAGGTAGGTTAAGAGGAGCTTCCATTTGTCTGGTAGATTGAGAGGCAGGGGGTGGTTGGGGCCACAGTAGCTGCTGACAAGTTTGCAATGGCCTCTCTGCCCACCCCCTGGTCTGTGTTCCCTGGGTGCTCCCTCAGAGCAGCTGGCAGCCCGTGCCCATGGGTCCCTGAGGGTCACGGCTTACCCTGGCCAGTCCCCTCTGACGGACGTTTCCCTGCCCTTCCCACCCCACTCCCTGCCCCCTACTCTGGCCAGGCCCCGGCCCGTTCGTAACCTTGCCCACAGATCACTTCGAGAAACCTGTTTACTGTGCAGCACCCAGGCACAACACGCTCCACAAATCCAACTTGTATATTTGGCAAATTAAACTTGACATTATCGTAATCCTGGTTCTGTGGTCGTTCTTGGGGGCCCCCATGCCTGAGCTGTTCGCACCCAGCAGGACCCTGTGTCCCTCTCAGACCCACCCCACAGGGTTCCAGTGCCACCAGTCCTGGGTACAGGGACTGGGCCCCGGGCATCCGAGCTAGGAAGAAGGACCGCAGTATACAGGAACCACCCATCTCTTCTTTAACCACCCAGGGACCTTAGGCCAGAGGGGCCAGGGGCCTGTGCGCAGCGTTGAGTCCTGTCCTCCTGGTGCCCCCTGGTGGTGCCAGCCCCAGGATTTCAGTGCTGGGAGGAAGCGACCCAACACCCAGCACTACTGCTTGGCCTTACCTGTTATTACCTCGTTCGCAGCGGGTGGTGGTCGGAAAACCCAGGCTTGGCTGTCACGTGGGCTCCTGAAGACTACGCCACACATGCAGCCAGCCCTCTGGAAGGGGCACCACTTCCCAAACAACAGCCTCCTGAGAGGTGAACAGGTGCCAGGCACAGGTTTGCTCAAGAATAATGGGGAGCTGGAGGGCTTCCCAGGTGGCGCAGTGGTAAAGAACCTGGTTGCCAAGGTGGGAGATGCCAAAGATGCAGGTCTGATCGCTGAGTGGGGAAGGGCCTCTGGAGAAGGAAATAGCAGCCCCCTCTTGCCTGAAATATCCCATGGACAGAGGAGCCGTCCATGGGGTCACAAAGAGATGCAGCTGATCGTATAGGCACATGGGGAACCGTATAGCCTGAACTGTCTCCTGGGGACTTAGATTTAAAAAGAATCAGTGGGTCTCCTCTAACTCCAGAGGTTATCCTGAGAACGAGAGGCCCCAGTACAGCGGGAGAGGATCCACCTTTAGGTACCATTTTTCCTGTAAATGTGGGTCTAGTTCACTGTTAGAAGATCTACTGATGTAACGCATTACCTAGTTAGACTAAAAACCATGTGATTAAAAAAACCCAGTAAAATCGGAAGAGGGGGCGGATTATCCTAAAAAAATGAGCAGTTATTAGAGAAACCAACCACAAACATCAAATAGAGAAACAGTAATTTCCTTCAAAGCCCAGAACCAGCCCAGAGTGTTCAGTCACCAGCCTTGGCATCTGACTGCTCAGTGAGTGACAGGAGACGGCCGGTCCTGGGAGCTCCCAGGCTGGACGGCGGGAAGCAACCACGGGGGAGCCGCCTCTGTGTGAGGATCAGCTGTGCTGGCAAACGGCAGGAAGCGACCAGCGCCCTGCCCAGACTGACCCCTCCTCCAGACACTCAGGCCAGCGAGTCTGCAGGTGCGTTTTTATTGCCTCCACGTTCTGAAGCAGTTCATGACCACCAGAGTGCCTTGAGAACAGTTTTTACAATTAAAGCATTTTTTCAAGAAAAAGGCAATCGTTCCTTCCAGAGCCAAGAAGCAGCCTCCCATCCCTCCCCTCCTGCGGGAGCAGCCCCGGTGGGGACCCCACCTAGTACCCTAGAAACTCAGCAAAGCGGCCCTCAGCCTCCCCGACCTGCTGCAGCAGCTGGGCCGAGGGCAGCACACTCCTCGCAGGTCACATGATCTTGAGGTCCTTCAGGGCAGACTCCAGGCTCTGGGAGGAGACAAGCAGGACAGACAGGCTGGTTCTCAGCTGTCCTGCAGACACCCCACCACCACCTGCAGGGACCTGGCGCCGGACACAGAACCTGGCCTTTGGGGTCAAGTGACCTGGGTTTGAATCCTGGCCCTGAAGGTACTGCAGAGGGTGCCAAGGGGTCCTCACTCCACTGAGGGCCCCTTCTGCAGGGACGAAGGGCTGGAGTGTCCAGGTGGCTGTCAGGGAGAAGGTGGGGGGTAGGGGGCCTGCCCTGGGGACCTGGGGGGAGGAGGGTGGAGGTCAGGCCTCACCTTCACATCCCAGATGCTCATGCCGCCGTCCATGCCGGTGGTGCAAAACTGCGAGCACTTGGCCTTTCCCCCAGTGAGCACCGAGATCTGGCTGCAAAGAGGAAGAGGGCTTTACAGATCCCACCCTGCCCTCCAGGAGCCCCCTGACTGCTGGGGGAGCCCGCCCCGGTGAGGTGTGTGCGCCCCGCTGGGAAGGATCACAGAGGACAGGGCTCCCGAGTCTGCTCTAGAGGCAAGCAGCAGCCTGTATGCAAGGGACACAGGGCGGCGTGGGCAGCGGACGTGCGCCCAGGGAGTCAGTGACAACACGGTGTGATGGGGAGAAGCAGCCAAAGGTGGGGCTGGGAGGAGGCAGGGCTAGTTCCAGAGAGCCTTGGAAGGTCTGCAAAGTGGTCTGGTCTGAAGACACGGGACCCTGCGGCCACAGGAGGGCTTAACAGACAAGGGTCAAGGCCTGGCCGTGCTCGCTCATCTGCTACGGGGCGGACACCCACGGCTGGCAGGATTCAGGGTCTCTCGCTCCGATCCCACCCTAGCTCCTCGAGGAGACCACTGCCACACTCTTCATTCCGCGCCTCCCCGCCAGGTTCTAGCCCCAGAGCCGCTGTGCAGCTCAGGCCCCGCCCGCGAGGAGTCCATGGGTCGCTGTCCACCCACCCCGCACACCGGGCCCTGCGGCGGTCCCACACCATCCTGGGGCTGCAGAGCGAGGCTGCCCGCTCGCCCACCGCCTGACACTAGTCCCGCCGGAAGAGACGGACCCGCCTTCCTAAGTGGACCCGCCCCCGGGCCCCGCCCGCACCTGACGCTGTTCTTGTGCAGCGAGTCCAGGCCAGTGCCCGCCGCCGCGCTGCCCTCTGAGCTCGCCTTCTTGTCGAGGTTCTGGAAGCGCTCGCGGGCCGTGAGGCCGCGCTGCGAGCTCTGCTTGGGCACGTCCAGCCGCCCACCGAAGCTCAGCTTCCCCGCGGCGCTGTCGTAGGTC